>OX375878.1:94807876-95117876 GCA_947359465.1 Metellina segmentata | reverse complement strand
GAAGCCACATCACGCGCTGGCTATTCAGATACAGATTTTGAACTACCTATGATTAATAAAACCACGAATTATTATGAGAGCGCGTTTATCAAATGTTCTTACATTTGTTAGATAATGCAATAGCCTGGCTGGGAGAGTGCCGAAATAGCAACCAGTGTTATGAATTCGAAACTAGATACATCCTAAGGAGTGGAAGAGTAACGGATTAGCAATAGGAGGGTTACGAGTTCAAATCTAACCAAAGACCGCCGTGTACATGAAGGCTGATAACGTTAAACCTGTCGTGGCCTCAAATGTCCTCACATTGGCGTTGTGTTTAAGTTTGGAGAGTGAAGTGCCACCTCAGACTTGTCATATGACCGTGGTTTAAATTACGTGGTGTTGTCCTCGAATCTTTCCCTTCGGGTTTGATATCAGAGAGTCGTCAATAGCCCACTGTGTTTTCAAACTATTTAAACAGGTTATGATGTGATGTTTAGGTTAAAAATGCTACGAAGAAATATTTGTCAATAAAAGTTTCAAAATTAAAATAAATAAATATAAGGAATCTTATATTCTTTAATGAATAAAGGTGACGGAGGAAAGAAATCAATCGTTACCAGTGCTTGTATGGATGAAGAATAAAATATCTTGCATAGGAGCGAAAAAATTTTAAAAATCTCAATTAAAAACTCTCATTTAAGAAAATAAAACTTGAACACTTTTATTTCTTGCTCTAATGATGTTCCCGCTGTTCTTTGAAGTGATCCTTAATTGGATCTGCAGTCATAAGAAACAAAACTTTCAACAGAAATTTAATAAGAGTCCGAGTATAAAACTGTCTTCCAGCATAAAATAGCGAACCGTGTTTCCTTCCATTGAAAGATTGTTTTTTTCTCAAATAGTAAGTTGCTTCTCTACATTATAAAGTAAATTTGCTTTCAGCTAAGGTGATCCGGTTTGCGATATGGAACTAAGAGTTGTGAGTTCAGCTATCAGAAAATAAATTTTTAATGTCGAATTCTGTAGAATAATTAACATTTTTGACTCTCCACGAAAGTATCATTTCCCGGAATTGAAAATCTTTTTATTTCTTATTATTAATTATTACTTATATTATTTATTTTATTTTTTAAATTTATAGCAAATAATATTTTTAATGGGGTAACCCGATTCAAAGAGAGGTGGATTAAAAAGATTTTTTGGTTGGATCTAAACTCGATTCAATGAAACATCATCGTGTATGTGGGGGCTGATGCACGTTAAATATGCCGTGGCCTGAAATATCCTAATTTTGGCTAGATGTTGTTTGGAGAGTGGGGTGCGGTCTCAAGTGTTGACGTAGTCATCTGACCGTGATTGAAAATTACGAGGCGTTGTTCTCAGATCTTTACCTTCGGGGTTGATACCGGACCTTCTAACAAAAGACGGTCGTGTTCGTGGGGTCGTCATAAGTAAGAAGTGTTGTTGAAAATTTAGCAATAACCTTTAACACTGTTAGAGTAAAGTAAGATTTGTTCGTCTGTAATCTCTACTATTATGAAAGGAAGTGTTTCTTGCCGCAAAATCCTAACGATTCTATGGCACTTACAGCAATGAGATTTAGAACAAAGGTAGTCCAAATGTTTTGCAATTTTTGGGTCGCGGCGAATTTTAAAATTCAATCTAGAACATTTTAAAATGAATTTAATGAAATTTAATCATTATTGAATTCTACAGCATAGAAGAGATCACAAATTCTAAATTTATTGTTTTCGTTTCCGGCGCGCGGATAAATAATTTTTCTGTCAGACGATAAAAAAAATATTTTTTAACTGGAGTCAATTAGTTTCTTTTCTATCTCCTAGACCGTTAAAGATAGAGTAAAAATTTCAGCGGATTTGAAATCTGCGGAAAATTTTACTTTAGATCCATACCTATAAATATGCTTTTTCTTTACATAAATAACTTTTAAATTGAATCTATCTTTTATATTTTCGCACGAGATTGTGACGTAACGGTAACTTTCCCTTTCCAAAAATAAACAGATTGCATTTCGCGCCCTCCGCGTTAAAAAAAAACCCGATTACATTTCCTGCCTCTTTTAGTGGAGAGCAAAAAATAAAAAACATTTTGAGAGGCATTGTTCAGTTCTTCTTCGCAACAGCGGATTCGTTAAAGATAGATTAAAAATTTCAACGGATTTGATATCTGCGAAAAATTTTGCACCAGAATAATACCTTATATCGTGGTGTTGCCCGTGGTGTTGTATTACCACGGGCACGGCAACGTCGGACTAGTTGAGAACTATTCAGAAAAATGATGGGTCAAAATTCTAATGTAAAACATTTAAAATGTACTATTTAGGGAACATTAGAATTTCTTTTTAGATGGGTTTCTAGCATGGTTTTAACGCTGAGCCATTTTCAACTCTTAGTTGTAAACACATCGCCACAATATCTTTAACAAAAACAGTAATTATTCTTGATGCATTTTTAAGTCCATAAACAACATTAATTAAAACCACTTAGTCTTGAAATATTTTTGACAAGTACCAGCTCTTTACTCTAAACGATTCATATATTCTAAAAGTACCTCAAAAATATCTCAAAGTAAAGTTGACTAGTATTAAAAGTAATGAACAGTCTCAGGGCGTGAAGATTAATCTATTCATTTAAACTTTCAAAAATGTGAATTTCAAGGTAATTGATTTCGAAAATTCCCAATCTTCTAACAACTGACATGATTGATTATATCGAAGGAGACAGCCATTCTTCAGTGATTTTTATTTTATTTGAACTGTGTCACAGATAAGTGAGATTCTAAATGAAGACTAACGACGCTTTTCAATTCGATAAAAATTTTACTTGAAAGGAACTGTTCCTTTTCAATGAAAATGAATAGCGAGTTCGTTGTGGTTGAATTTATGAATATGCCCTCACATTTACCTTTTGTTTGGTTTTGAAAACATGAATAGAGACATAATGTTGCATCAATTTAATTTTGATTGAAAACAGCACTGATGGAATAGCTTAATGTCTGTAAATGTAAATAAGGCGTGACTTTGAATCGTGCACCAATGCATACTTTCATTTGAGATGAATTGAATTTGATTTATTTTAGGAAATTGTTTTATACTTTTTTAATATATATCGAATGTAGAAAAAAAAGTAATCGAAAGACTAAACATTCTTTTAGTATCATCGGGTTTTCGAATGGAATATAATTTTTTTATATCGCAAGAAATTATTACAAACAAAATAAAATATTTTCCGTAATAAAAATGGGGAGGAGTGTGCAAAGTTTAAAAATGGTTGAATAATTTGATGGCTGAATTTGAGTTGTTGAATGGTTTGATAAATTGAGGCGTAGGCAAATCGAATTAACTACCAGTTGAAGGCTCAAACATTATTTAATATGCTTAATTATTATTAAAATGAATTTTTATCTATAATCCATCCACATTTTTAGATGAGTTTCTTATAATAACCAGGAGACAACAAACAATAAAAAATTGCAGATATCCCAATGAAAATAATGTCACCAGCAAGGTGTTAGAACAGTTAACTTTTTTTTCTTTTATTATTACAATGCACATTAAAATTTTTTTATCACTAGCTTTCTCTTTCTCACAATTTTATTATTCCTTTATTTATTTATTTTCAATCATTATAATTACTTCGAATAGAGTTGGTGAATTTCTATGAATCCTTTTCCTATTAGTATTTCGTACATTTATTTTACATTTATTAGATATAATGCAATTACAAAAACAACAGAATATTGGTCTGATTACTCTTCGGTTTGAAAGACTTAAAATCGTCTAAATCTGTAATAAACAAATTCATGTAATAATAAAAATTGAGTTTGGTGTTTGGCCTTGGGCTACAAATTTCACAAATAAACCCAAGTTAAACATCAGGAACTATAATAAAATAGACAACAGTTTCCGGTTCCATTTTGAGGTAAACAATGTGTTGTTATTTTCTTTTCCCTTTTAATAAATACAGGGTGGTCCCGAATTCATGGTACAAACTTTAATGGTAGGTACAGGACATTGTAACAATGATTTTTTGCATAGGAATGTATAGTCGCAAGTGACGCGGTGAGGCGTAAACAGGGGAAATAAAAGGAAAGAGAAATGGAGTGATCGGTTGGTATCATTGCCGGTAGAGGGCTGTAGATGTCTAGCCGCTGTTGAACATGATGCATCGCAGTAGGGAAAAGCGCCATTCACAATTGTGCTGCCGTAGACGATGGGTGACTTTACGTATGCAGAAAAAGCAGACATGCATTACATGTACGGCCGTGCAAATGGTAACGGCAGAGCTGCGTTACGAATGTATCGCGCGGAGTATCCTGATCGACGAATGCCGGATCATAGAATTTTTCAACGGTTACATCGTCAACTTTGTGAAACAGGTGCGTTCGACGTCAACAGACATGGCGCTGATCGAGTAAGAGCTGTACGCACTCCAAGGCTGGAAGAAAGCATCTTGAACATTGTGGCTGATAGACCCGAGTCAAGAACAAGAACTGTTGCGCGTGACGTAGGTGTGAGTCATCAGACTGTATGCAGAGTGTTAAACGAAAATCGCTTACACCCCTTCCATTTTCAGAAAGTACAAGCATTGAATCCGGCAGATTATCCTCGCCGCGTGAACTTCTGCCTGTGGATGATGCAGCAATGTGCGTTGCAGCCGGATTTCGTAGATTATGTGCTATTTACAGATGAAGCGACATTTTCACGCGAGGGTGTCTTTAATGCGCACAATTCCCATGTGTGGGCAACCGATAATCCACATGCAACGCGTCGACATGCGTTTCAACAACGTTTCAGTATTAATGTGTGGGCTGGTATTGTGAACGACTTTTTGATTGGCCCATACTTACTACCCACGCGGCTCACTGGCGGAAGCTATCTTATTTTTCTGAAAGAAGTGTTACCACAACTGCTGCATGATGTTCCGATCGCCATTCGTAACCGCATGTGGTTTCAGCACGATGGGGCGCCAGCACACTTCAGCATTGATGTACGGAATTACCTGAATGCCACGTTTGGTACTCGATGGATTGGGCGTGGTGGACCAGTCCCTTGGCCACCCCGATCTCCCGATTTATCGAGCCTCGATTACTTTTTATGGGGACATCTAAAGCATCTTGTTTATGAGACTCCAGTTGACTCAGATGAGGATCTCGTCGCTCGCTTATCTGTAGCTGCTGCAGGTGTGCGTGAAATACCAGGCATCTTTGAACGTGTACGCCAATCGCTCCACCGACGCTGTCAAGCATGTATCGATACTGGTGGACGCAATTTTGAACAATTACTGTAAACATGACACTTGTCAACAACGCTTTCAATAAAATCTTTGTTTTTCCTTTCGGCCGTTATTTCCCCTGTTTTCGCCTCACCGCGTCACTTGCGACTATACATTCCTATACAATAAATCATTGTTACAATGTCCTGTACCTACCATTAAAGTTTGTACCATGAATTCGGGACCACCCTGTATAAATTGTAAAATTGAGAATGTCAGTATTAAAAAGTATAACAAAGGACCTTTAATTTAGTTGAAGTTCATTACTGTGGGGAGTATGATATGCATTGCTCGCCCATACACGTAACATACCACGTCGAAAATGCTCCTTATTTCTGCCATTTTTAATACTTAACAAAATATAAAAAACCCAACCCAACAACACAATGTTTTCACCAAGCACTCACTGAAATTCCTTCTTTGAAGCAACATCAAAACTTTATACGTGTGAAGTAGATAACATTTCAGTTTTGCTATGCAATACTATCTATAAAAAAATAGTACCAAAAACGGGACGAACTTTTACATTAACACAGTAGTTGCGTACTGCATAGTATGCAGTTAGAGACATATATGGAATAAATTTATTTTCCTCAAAGTAGCTATGGACGTTGATATGTAAATATACACTTGGCTTTTCTAAGTGTAAGTTTCATGCTCTTCCTCGATTTATTTTACCCGTGAGAGCAATAAAATGTATTGTTCTTTCAGTCCTTATCTTTAATTTAACCACACCTGCCTTCGGTAAGGGTAAAGACAAGCTGAATATTTGAATATTTCTATTTTTTCTTCTGACAAGTTATTGAGAAACGTAGTATTTTAGTTGTGGACTACCATATTCGATTCTCATAAAAATCAACACTTGGGTAATCTTGATTAAATTACCAAAATGTAACAGTAATTAAAATTCCCACTTTGGAAGTTCTCATTACATGGTACCTAATTATCAGGCTTCGGGTTTCGTTGATCGAAATATGTATACAAATGAAATTAATATGCTTTTGATTCGATTCACTAAGTATCTTTTTATGATAAAGTTAGAAAAATTTTTAAGTTCATATATGATATACATATTTTTATATCTGTATATGCATGAAATGATACTTAAATTTACCCCCGGGAATACTATTTTTACATAAGAAAAATCTCCTCTTTTATTTTATCTTTACTCGTTAATCGTTGTCTCACCGCTATACCCATATGCGCAAAATCTTGTCACCAAATTTATCTTTTGAACTTTCCTTTTTTCTTAATTATAACCGTTTAATTAAGCTTGGATATAAAATAAAATTGCTTAAATTCCAGATAGCCTCTGGCGTTTTTCCTTATAGTTCAGGTATTAAACCTACGTTTAGTAATTTATTAGAATAAGAAATGACCCATAATTTTGACTTTCTCGATTGTAAATTTAAAATAGAAAGACTTCACATTCATAAAAAAAGCAAACACCGTGTAAAATAGCACTTCGATCGATATCTTTGTATCTAATGATTTCCTTTCAGAACAGGGAGCGGCTGTAAGAAGTTATGGAACTTTTAATAGAATCTCTCGGGCTCTATTAGTTGGCTTAGTTTTGCTCACGGTACCAGGAAGCAATTAAAATGCTTCTAATTAAAATAAAAGTGTTTCGTAAATTAATGATCGTTCTATAATTAACCCTAGTGGAATGGCGTCTGTGGGAAGTGGCAGAAGAGCACGGGCCTAGGCATGCCCACCTGTGTCAAAATACCTTGCTTACTAGCGTGCCAGAAAATGATTTTATGTAACATTTCAATTACGTTCGCTCGGGGCCCTGAGATTAATGAGTGGAGTTCGCAAGAAGTGTTAGAAAATAATGTTATACTTAAATATGCGTTTTTCTAGAAAGACTTAATTTCTTGGTGAATTTGTAATTTTTCTCGCGCAAACTACCTTATACCTAGAAGAATGAAAGTCCATTGACCTATCAATGAAACAGATGGGGCATGTACACAGTTTCATGTTATTTCTCCCGATCACTTGGTTGTCGTCTGACCTTGGTTCAAAATTACGGTGCGTTGCCGTTCTCCGATTTTTTCTTCAGGGTTTGATCGCATACAATCGCCAGTCCATGTTTCTCCAGTGTGACGTTAAATACCTACCTTCCCGATCTCTCGGATAGAAGATCCAGTGAAGGTCCTTGTAACAATGATAACACAATGGAGATTTTCAGATTAAGGTTCGTATATAGTGGGAATTTAAAAATGTTTACTAAGGAAGAAGGATTAGGGCTTATTGCGTTGTTTTTCCGTAACTGTAAGGAAGACAGAGAGCTGGTGATATTTGAACACTTGTTTATTCACCTTGAGAATATCTATATAGATAATATCTAAAGGAGATTGGCCAAAAAGTTCAATTAGAAAAATGTACCCAATACAATAATAAAGGCACAGAAAAAAAATGTCATGGAGTTATCTGTAAAACTGGTGGAGATATTCGCGATTGAAATTTTAACTTTTCTATGCCTTGAAAAAGAGGCCGTCCTGAAATTGAAAAACGTGTTCTCCGGTATTATCATTCAGTTTTTCTGAGTAAAACAACGACAAATTTAAATTCAAACAACAAAGAAAGTAAAAAAAAAGGGAAATTAAAAAAAAAAAAACATTTGAAAAACGTACTCCGGAAAATAAATAAAACTGACGATCTTAAATCATAATTTTCGTGCAGTAACTAAAATACACGATTAAAAACCTCTCTGCTATACTATACAACCACGAACGAAGATTTACTATTTAATAATTTTATCCCGATAAACTTTGAGTGAGATCCTAAGAGAAATGCGCGTTATTCAGTGTGGTACATTGGAAAGTAAAAGACACAGATGAGCAGCAGCAAGAAACTTATTGCTAAACAAAACCATGGCGAGTGTGTTCAAAAGGTCACCATCGGTTACAATACACATTTGTATTTGATTAAGCATGCCGGCATACACATTCCTTATCATCAGTTGTGACAGTAGCGCAGCTATCGACGATACACTGCCACAGATCCAGCAAACTTGTCAACGGAGTTTCATACACCCGATCGTTGATGTAACCCCTGAGGAAGAAATGTGTGGGGCTGTAAGATCTGGTGATCGTGGAGACCATTCAACACAGCCACCGTATCCGATTGCATGTTGGTCATTTCTGTTCTTAAAAAACTGTCGCACTGCGTGGGGATGGTGGGGTTTGTACGGCGGGGCGACATCATGTTGATACCACGGTCAGATGGCGCAGTAACGCCTGAGATGGCACCCCAATCTCCGCAATTTTGCATTACACCAACGCGAGGACTTAAGAGGCCACGACGGATTTTGCGTGCTCCAAGCCCTTTTTTACCCGTCGGTATTTCGATGGCACAGACGGGGATCGAACTCACAACCCTCTGGTTGGCAGTGCGTCACAACCCATCGGGCTACCACGGCACTCAAAATTTATCCGGATAAAATTATTAAATAGTAATCTTCGTTCTGGCTCCATGGTCCAGAGGTTTCCATTTGTGTATTTTAGTTGTTGCCCGAAAATTGTGATTTCGTATCGTCAGTTTTTTATTTTCCGGATTACATTTTTCAGCTGTTTGTTTTTGTTATTATTAATTTTTTTAAAATTTAAATTTGTCGTTGCTTAACTCAAAAAAACTGTATAACACCGGAAAACACGTTTTTCTATTTCAGTACGACCCCTTTTTCAAGGCAAGGAAAAGTTCAAATTTCAATCGCGAATATCTCTGTCAGATTTACAAATAATTCTATGGAATTTTTTTTCTGTACTTTTATATTATTGCATTGCGTACATTTTTCTAATTGAACTTTTTGGCCAATCTCCTTTAGTTTTCGAGTTATTTTTTTTATTTCCTTATTTCACAGCTAGGGGCGCTTTAAACTGTCTCTATAAATTCAGCATGGTCGCTTTACTGTAGGTACACGTTACTACCTTGACTCTACGAGACGCGGTTTCAAAATTAAAGGGCTTTTTAAAAGGACTTTAAAGGTCACCCTCTATATATATATATATATATATATATATATATATAGACAAAAGTTGGTGGATAGGAAAATTATGTACAGAGTAGAAAATGATTAAAATTTCAGAACAATTGAATGATTTATTTCAGAGTTACAATAACGAGCTCAGTAAGGTGTTGACCCGCCTCAAGCCTGGATGCAAGCTGCCACACGGCGTGGCATGGACCGATAAAGCTCCCGGATGGTCTCCTGCGTTATTTCTTGCCAAATTTGCTCAAATTGTCGGACTACGTCATCAACATTCCCTACCGGTACTAGAGCAACACAACGGGCTATTCACGACGGTCCGGGATCAGTCCCTTAAGGGAAAGATCCGAGGACAACACCTCGTAGTTTTGAACCACGGTCCGATGACGAAGCAACACCTGAGCTGGCACCCCACTCTCCAAACTTCCACGCCAACCCAACGTGAGGACTTTCGGCCACGACAGATTTAAGGTGCACCAGCCGCCTCTACACCATACGTTTACAAACATCCATGCCCGGGCCCGGATTCGAACCAGGAACCTTCTGATCTAGAGGCTAACACCTTAACCACTATACCGGTTGGTCGGCTTGACAAGCTTGAAGACAGTTCATAGCAACACGTGCCGTATGTGGTCTGGCATTGTCTTGCTGAAAAATAAGTCCAGGGTACTGCGAAAAGAACGGTAGCAAAACAGGTCTCAGAATGTCGTCAACGTACCGCTGTGCAGTAAGTGTACCTCTAATGACGACCAAAGGGGTCCGGTTATCAAGGGAAATGGCACCCCAGACCATAACTTCTTGTTGAGGGCCCGTGTGGCGTGCAATAGTGAAAGCAGGATCGGCGCGCTGCATGGTGGACACTTGTGTGTGGGTCGCACGACTGATGGTTGATAGCGATGAATCAGGCGCTGTGACAGCTGATCTGACAATCACTCTGTCCTCGCGATCTGTTGTGGCCCTACGTCGACCGCTACCATCATGACGCTGAAATCTGCCATTGTCCACCCACTCTTGCCAGCATCTTCTAATCGCCGCATCACTCACATGACGAGCGATTCTCCGATTTGCCCAACCTGCCTCTTTCAATCCAATGATACGACCTCTTTCAAACTCTGAAAGTTGCTAGTAATGAGCTCGTATCCTGCTGCGAGGCATTTTTTTAGTCGTTAAAAGGTATCCTAAATCGTAATGGAGCAGAAATTTTTAACAACAGTTCAAGAACAATCCCTTATATACATCTGCTGGATGCGCAGTTCCGTTGCGCAGGAGATCGCACTATTCATTCATTGGACATAAAATTTTAATCATTTGCATATTTGGTCAAAACATTTTTGCATACGAAATTTCAAAGCAATCGGATTATTCCTTCTCGGTGCGTCGACTTTTTTGCTATAGAGTGTGTATATATATATATATACACACACACACACATATGGTTTGTATTGAAAATACTAGTGGTTGTCAGTACAACGTTATTCAAAGGCTGGTGGTGTTCAAGCGAGAGTTGAAATGAATACTTATAATGCTCTAGTCCTTTTAACAAGCCACTTAAAGCGTCCAAGATAGAATCGTTACTTCCGTGGGAGGTGACAAGTCTCACTAGAGATATGAAACTGTCAAAGCTTTAAGAAGGGGATAGTGTAATTCAAAGCATTTCAATACTTGAGTCGTTGGGCCACGACAGCTAGTCCAGTGCTAAAACGAAACCTTGTTTCGCGCTCGGGAGTTCAGAGAAGAGCTAAATAGTTTCTCTCGCCAAGCACAGCTTGAAGCGAGAAGGTTGGCGACAGCGCTCGTGCTATGGTTGGGTGGAGTGTCGTTCTTCGCCAAACACTGTGCGATTCCACTCCAATTCTGTCGGCCCCAACGGACGTGTGAACTTCGTACATCTGGTTTTCTCATTTGGGGAAAGTTTCACTAAGCGATTTTGCAGATGTGAGATTGGAGCGTCTTTCGAATCCGCTGCAAACCGTTTTTCTCTTATAATGTTAAACTGGGAAATTGGGTTCTGTTCTTCGCGATTAATACTAAATTTTGGAGAAGACGGATGTCGTATGACAGTCCTGTGGTATTAGAGAAAAGCACGAATGGTGCAGGATGAATTTTACGTCATTTTTTGTTTGAAATTGTTTGTGTAGCTTGTTTGGTGCAGCTTGACTAATATGGCCCTTGCGCCATAAAACACCGAAACAGTCAACCTACCAGGGAAGGAAAAAAAGATGATGGGCGACTATCGAAACCTCACCTGATTTAATATGAAGCACCTTTCAGAAATGTGCTAGGTGAAAAGTAACTCAACTGAAAATAAGCAAATTTTACGGAGAGGAGATGAAATTGAAAACGTGTTTTCCTTGGCAATTCAAAAATCTGTAAAATTTGTTTATTAAAAATGTGTATTTTATTAAAAGCGCCGCGTACTAAATGAAGGATTGAAATAATTAAATTGATTCATCAAAAATGCAACACCTTGAAGGACAGAAGTGAACAGAACTATATTTATAACATAAATAATATAAGAAATGAGGGGGACTGATGTGAGTAAAATTACGACTCGCTTCGGAATGTAAAGAAATTATTATTTTATGTAGTCGGATTTGGCGGTAATAATTGGTGTCCTCGTTATTGAAAGAGGCTTTGAAGTATGTAATTTGTGGCATGGGCCTCTGTCAGGTTCATGCTACTTTCACACGTTGCCGAAAATTGTGTGGTATCGTGTGGTCCAGTCTCTAGCGATCATCAAACAGACGTGCTTGATGAGAGACAGATCTGGTGAATGGATGGGTCATGGAAGAAGTGGATTCTGGTTTACATTTAGGAAATGTTCGTTGCATTATACGTGTTGTTGTGTACTATCGCATCAAACTGGATGCAGGCAAGACCTGAATTTAAGAGGACAACAGCTCCCAAAACTTCAGAGATGTAGATGTGGCAACTGAGCGGACCACCAATGAGTACTAAATGGGTGCATGGGTAGAATCCTATGGCGCCTGTACCATAACACTAGATGAAGGACTGCTACTACACACAGGAACAGCGAGGGAAGGCAATTCCAATCTAAAAAACCGGTACTCTGTACTTTTATATTACTTATAGGGTGGATACTGGTGTGCATGATTTGAATATAGGCTAAAGTGCCATTATTTTGTAATTCTTCCATAGTAGTACACATAGTGCAAATTTCAAGACTTTTGGACACTTCCTTCATGGTGTTACATTACAAATGCCCAGCAATGTTTTTGACGAAAACTTTAAAAGGAATAATTATATTATTTTATGTATTCTGATTTCTTTTTCTGACTTGGATATCTCTTGGTATCATATATGAATCCTGAACTATAAGGTTGATGTAAATGTTGGTCGAATTTTTTGCTATAGAAGGCATTGCATCGCAAAACCGTAGTGTTATCTTGTTCACACGTGTAAAGTTTTGATGTTGCTTAAAAGAAAGAATTTCAGCGAGTGCTTAAAAAATTGAGTCATTGGGTTGTGTTTCTAAAATTTTGTTAAGCATTAAAAATGACAGAAAAGAAGGAGCATTTTCGATGTATTATGCTTTTTTATTACCGAAAAGGCAAGAATGCTTCGCAAACGCGAAATAAGTTATGTGTTGTGTAGGATGTTTGTGGTCTTTGACGATTCCGCTTGTCTTAAAGTGGTTCAGAAAGTTTCGTCACCCTTCAGCCAGAAACCTCAGAACTTCTATGGTCGCGGAATGATGTAGTTACCGGTAATCAAACGGAGCGGAACACATTATATTGATAAACCGTAATTTTTAGTAAATGAAGTAATTTTTCTTCAGTTTTTGTATAAAAAAACAGGACGAACTTTAGCAATAACCCGATGCATTAAGCAACAAAACCGTATTTAAATACAGCAGATTTGGGTTTGATGTTCTGAGCAACACTTGGCAAAGTCTGGAATATCCTATTAATGATGACTACGTTATCATTACATCAAAATGTGTATGATAATTTAGTCATTGATAGAAGGTTCTGCTAAATTCTATGAGGCATTATCCGTAATGAGATATAGCATTACGGTAATATCCAATGTATTGGTGGTACAGTCTGGGAGAGGTATCGTTTGAGAATATTCGAAAGATTTGAGAGTATTCGAAATAGTGATAATGTACACATCTTCACTGTCGTTTTCGTCACCATTTCACACTCTGAGTGACATGAAATTCCTGAGTAGTGTAGTATTCCTTTTAAATTCCGTCACATTTCACGATTGAATAACTCTATCTGTTAGTTGAAAGAATCCCAAAGAAGATTATGTTGCTCAAGCTGGTCCAAACTGTTTAGAAATGACGCATGGAAGACTGTCGGTTGCTGGACCTATAAATGCGTGTGTAACTGTTAGAGTTAATTATAGTGTTCAATACAGTGAATTAATTATATTTGAATTTTATTGTGTGATCGCCAAGTTAATTCAACTATTGTTTTCTGAATTTAATCACTCTTAAAGTTCCTAAACTTTTACGTAATTTATATAATCTCTATTATTGATACGATTTGACCTTGAAATACTTAAAATTGTGCTTGAATATCCAAATAACGTTTCTCTACTGTATATCACCTCAATCTTAAAAATTACTTTCACTAATTTTAATGACTGTTTACGATGCATCGTTAATCACCAAACAATTCGCAATCATTTTCAAAAGTTGATTAAACCTGCGGGAAGAACAAAGATCAAGACTAATTTGAAGTGAAGATTAAGAATTAATTTTAAAGCAGTTTCTTCCAGGGCTCAAAAAAGGTTAAATCACACTGAATAAATATTCCTTTGTTTAATAAAAACCTCACCGACTCGGCGATTGTACCTTCAAAACCTCATTTTTTATGATTGTAATAACTTCGAAAAATAACTCATTTTAAAAAGGCATGAGGAATTAGATTTTTAGCTTCCTTTCTCGACATCAATAGAAATAAATATTACCAACATGACAGAAGGATCCTTGCTAGTCGAAGATTCATCGATAAGATCCTAGAGCGAAAAAAAAAAAAGTCGAAGTAGAAGTGATTGTTTAAATACTTAAACGCGGGAAGCATAACTTCCCTCTTAGAGTGAACGCATCTCTTAAAAAAATTAAAATTTAGAAAACCGAATACATTGAAGTTCAGAAAGTAGACTGCAAATGGATGTTTAGCCTCATTTTGTCTAAACCAGCAAAGTTTAGCAATAACTCTCATAAGTCAAAGATAAACTATTTTTAATTAATATTTAACATTAATTAAAAATAGTTTCACTGAAAAACTGAGAAAAAAATCGAGGTAGATTGTGTTGAGGACACAAACCGTAGTTTTGACGTGAACACTTGGGCTTTATATTGGATTGTGGAATGAATGAAGCAGCAAGAAATGTGGTTCGGAATTTGTCTAAAGGAACCTATTACAATGAAATGAGCAATGAAATCGTTGAAAGGATTCATTTATACGGAAACAAGTACGGGAATCTTTCCAAAGGATTCTACCAGTATTGTGAGGAAATGAGGAACGGCATCTTTCTAAAGGCATATAGGTATTGTTATTAACATCGCACTAGAGCAACACAACGGGCTATTAACGACAGTTCAGTATCAAACCCTAAGGGAAAGATAAAATTAAGGGATTCTAGTCTAAGGAAATGAGGAACGGAATCTTTCTAAGGGATTCTATTCTAAGGAAGTCTTTCTAAAGGACTCTATTACATGTAAATGAGTAATAAATTCTTTCAAAGATTTTTTTTATACGGAAATGAGCAATGGAATTTACTCCAAACATTCTATTCTCTCTCTCTCTCTCTAAGGAAAGAAGAAATAAAATAATTCATAAGGATCCTATTCTACAGAATCCGCCATTAAAATCGTTCCAAATGATTCTATTCGAAGTAATGGACCAAAATAATCGTTTCAAAGAAAGTATTAGAAAGAATGGACCAAAGTAATCGTTTAAAAGAGGGTATTTGAAGAAATGGAATAAAGTAATCATTTCAACGAAAGCATTCAAAGGAATGGACCAAAATAATCATTTCAAAGAAAGTATTCGTAGGAATGGAATAAAGTAACGATTTCAAAGAAAGTATTAGAAGGAATGGACCAAAGTAATCATTTCAAAGAGAGTATTCGAAGGAATGGAATAAAGTAATCATTTCAAAGAAAGTGTTCGAAGGAATGTAACAAAATAATCGTTTCAAAGAAAGTCATCGAATGAATGGACCAAAATAATCGTTTTAAAGAAAGTATTCGAAGGAATGGACCAAAATAATCATTTCAAAGAAAGTATTCATAGGAATGGACTAAAGTAACGATTTCAAAGAAAGTATTCATAGGAATGGAATAAAGTAACGATTTCAAAGAAAGTATTCATAGGAATGGAATAAAGTAACGATTTCAAAGAAAGTATTCGAAGGAATGGAACAAAATAATCGTTTCAAAGAAAGTCGTCGAAGGAATAGACAAAAATAATCGTTTTAAAGAAAGTATTCGAAGGAATGGACCAAAATAATCATTTCAAAGAAAGTATTCGTAGGAATGGAATAAAGTAACGATTTCAAAGAAAGTATTAGAAGAAATGGACTAAAGTAATCGTTTCAAAGAGAGTATTCGAATGAATGGACCAAAGTAATCGTTTAAAAGAGGGTATTTGAAGAAATGGAATAAAGTAATCATTTCAACGAAAGCATTCAAAGGAATGGACCAAAATAATCATTTCAAAGAAAGTATTCATAGGAATGGACTAAAGTAACGATTTCAAAGAAAGTATTAGAAAGAATGGACCAAAGTAATCGTTTAAAAGAGGGTATTTGAAGAAATGGAATAAAGTAATCATTTCAACGAAAGCATTCAAAGGAATGGACCAAAATAATCATTTCAAAGAAAGTATTCGTAGGAATGGAATAAAGTAACGATTTCAAAGAAAGTATTAGAAGGAATGGACCAAAGTAATCATTTCAAAGAGAGTATTCGAAGGAATGGAATAAAGTAATCATTTCAAAGAAAGTGTTCGAAGGAATGTAACAAAATAATCGTTTCAAAGAAAGTCATCGAATGAATGGACCAAAATAATCGTTTTAAAGAAAGTATTCGAAGGAATGGACCAAAATAATCATTTCAAAGAAAGTATTCATAGGAATGGACTAAAGTAACGATTTCAAAGAAAGTATTCATAGGAATGGAATAAAGTAACGATTTCAAAGAAAGTATTAGAAGGAATGGACCAAAGTAATCATTTCAAAGAGAGTATTCGAAGGAATGGAATAAAGTAATCATTTCAAAGAAAGTGTTCGAAGGAATGTAACAAAATAATCGTTTCAAAGAAAGTCATCGAATGAATGGACCAAAATAATCGTTTTAAAGAAAGTATTCGAAGGAATGGACCAAAATAATCATTTCAAAGAAAGTATTCATAGGAATGGACTAAAGTAACGATTTCAAAGAAAGTATTCATAGGAATGGAATAAAGTAACGATTTCAAAGAAAGTATTCATAGGAATGGAATAAAGTAACGATTTCAAAGAAAGTATTCGAAGGAATGGAACAAAATAATCGTTTCAAAGAAAGTCGTCGAAGGAATAGACAAAAATAATCGTTTTAAAGAAAGTATTCGAAGGAATGGACCAAAATAATCATTTCAAAGAAAGTATTCGTAGGAATGGAATAAAGTAACGATTTCAAAGAAAGTATTAGAAGAAATGGACTAAAGTAATCGTTTCAAAGAGAGTATTCGAAAGAATGGACCAAAGTAATCGTTTAAAAGAGGGTATTTGAAGAAATGGAATAAAGTAATCATTTCAACGAAAAGATTCAAAGGAATGGACCAAAATAATCATTTCAAAGAAAGTATTCGTAGGAATGGAATAAAGTAACGATTTCAAAGAAAGTATTAGAAGGAATGGACCAAAGTAATCATTTCAAAGAGAGTATTCGAAGGAATGGAATAAAGTAATCATTTCAAAGAAAGTGTTCGAAGGAATGTAACAAAATAATCGTTTCAAAGAAAGTCATCGAATGAATGGACCAAAATAATCGTTTTAAAGAAAGTATTCGAAGGAATGGACCAAAATAATCATTTCAAAGAAAGTATTCATAGGAATGGACTAAAGTAACGATTTCAAAGAAAGTATTCATAGGAATGGAATAAAGTAACGATTTCAAAGAAAGTATTCATAGGAATGGAATAAAGTAACGATTTCAAAGAAAGTATTCGAAGGAATGGAACAAAATAATCGTTTCAAAGAAAGTCGTCGAAGGAATAGACAAAAATAATCATTTCAAAGAAAGTATTCGTAGGAATGTACCAAAATAATCATTTCAAAGAAAGTATTCGTAGGAATGGAATAAAGTAACGATTTCAAAGAAAGTATTAGAAGGAATGGACCAAAGTAATCGTTTCAAAGAGAGTATTCGAAGGAATGGAATAAAGTAACATTTCAAAGAAAGTATTAGAAGAAATGGACTAAAGTAATCGTTTCAAAGAGAGTATTCGAAGGAATGGAATAAAGTAATCGTTTCAAAGAAAGTCGTCGAAGAAATGGACCAAAATAATCATTTCAAAGAAAGAATTCGTAGGAATGGAATAAAGTAACGATTTCAAAGAAAGTATTAGAAGGAATGGACCAAAGTAATCGTTTCAAAGAGAGTATTCGAAGGAATAGAATAAAGCAATCATTTCAAAGAAAGTATTCAAAGGAATGGAACAAAATAATCGTTACAAAGAATGTCGTCGAAGGAATGGACCAAAACAATCGTTTTAAAGAAAGTATTCGAAAGAATGGACTAAAATAATTGTTTCAAAGAAAGTATTCTATTAAAGAGACCAATAGAATCGTCGAAAAGTTGAAAGAACCAGGGATTCCGTAGAAAGTTGCGGTTATCCGGTCATCAAGTGTATAGTGTGGTGAAATTAACAGCTCCTTACTGCGGGGAAAACTCGCGACCCTCTGAAGGTTTGAGTTTTATTCACTTTTATTCTATCCTTTTAAAAAAATAAATAAACCAAATTTCGTTAATCTATCTCCATATTTATATACTGTAGGACTTTATTGATTATCCTTCAGTAACTGATGATAGAAAAGTCAGTTTATAGATACGCGATTTAAGGAAAGATAGTTTATTTTTAAACCTTCTCTAAACAAGATCGATATCTGAAAGAATCGAAATTTCTGAAAACAAAGGCCTTTGTTTGAATTTCATACTTTCTTCCCAATAGGAAATACTCGGGCTCTCAAAAAAAGAAGTATATTATATATTTTCTTCCCCTGCCCGGTAGAAAAAGAAGTATCGCGTTTTCGATGAAATTCTCTTCAACTTGTATCGAAAAATCGAATCGGTTCAATTTATTCCAAGATAGAAGAACTAGGCAAATGATATGTGAAACGCAATTTTGAAAGCTAAACATTTATGTATTGGATAGAAACGGGAACGTTAGCATCGACTGGATTTTGAAGTCTTAAAAATTACAAAAAAATAGCGATACATTTACTGGCTTCGATTTATCGAATAGTTCGCTAAAAGTAGTTTATGTTGGCATTAAATTTTTTTCCATGCATATATTTGAGATAAAACATGTGCTGTTTATTCATTGAGTTTTAAAAATTTATAAGTATAGGAAACAACACTCACAGACTGTTGATACGAGACTCATAAAAGTATATCGAAAATGAATAGTAAACTTCCTCTTTAATTACATTTTCATAATTTTACTGTCTGTTTGTTAAAAAATTTTGCTGGTTAACATTTTGATCAAAAGTGAGATCTGTTGTACTGTTAAGTTGAAAATTCTTCACTGACAAAACAGGATGTCTCTATTTGAGCAACACGTGTAAAAGACAGTGTGATTTTGGCAACTAAAAATAATTTCATCGGGAAGATAAGTTATACTGATATATATACTAGACTGTACTGTAAGTTAGGTTTTGTAGCGGTGGCTAATTACATCACAATACTCCCTCCAGAATTTAATGGCTGAATTTGATAGTTACAATGACTACTTGATAGATTGCCGATTGCATGTGAACGTGAAAACTGTTTTGAGATCACGGATGTACTTACTTATGCGTGGTCTTGTTGTATATTATTACGATCGCGCTTTGTCTTACGCTGCTGTAGCAGTCAAGTGTGAACCTCTATGTGAAGGGAATGCTGGGAAATAGCAAAGAGTGAAGCTGTGGTAAGAAAAGAAGCAGGTCTGTTACCACTGGGCTTGAACCTGTTGGAAGTGATTGTCATCGCACTAATTTGAAGAAAATGGAACAGTTATCTCTTATTATTTAACTGTACTTTTAGAATTAAACAGCGATATTACAATGTTTCATTTAATTAAAAATTGTCTCGATTCCACCTGCTTAAGAATTTAACTCTCATATCGTCACAAGAATTTTCCGATTAGAGTACTAACTTTTTAGCCACACTACATATGTAATTACTAAATTATGCATTTATTAGTTAAAAGAACCCACGGAATCATTTGAACAGAAAAATTCTTTTGGCCTTTTTCTTTGAACAGAATACTTTGGAAAGGTTAAAACGGAATATTTTGACAAAAAAAGTGTAGTTGTTACAAAAAATAGAATCGCTTGGAATGATTCCATCTATCCTTTTCTTAGAATATAACCCCCTGGAAAAGTTCTATTGGTCAAGTAGTTGAAATCTACCTAGAAGTCATACAAAGAAAACTGAAGGTTGCAAGGTGGATTTTAAGTGAACCCCTCCAAGGGTTAAAGAAACAGATATATTTCCTTAGCTTTCTTTCCTTTACTTGAGCCGACCAACTGGTATAGTGGTTAAGGTGTTAGCCTCTAAATCGGAAGGTTCCTGGTTCGAATTCGGGTCCGGGCATGGATGTTTGTAAACGTATGGTGTAGAGGCTGCTGGTGCACCTTAAATCTGTCGTGGCCGAAAGTCCTCACGTTGAGTTGGCGTGGAAGTTTGGAGAGTAGGGTGCCAGCTCAGTTGTTGCTTCGTCATGTGACCGTGGTTCAAAATTACGAGGTGTTGTCCTCGAATCTTTCCCTTAAGAAACTGATCCCGGACCGTCGTCAATAGCCCGTTGTGTTGTTCTAGTATGACGTTAACTAAAATTACCAATTATCTTTACTTGAATTTACAAATTTTACTCAGTACTAAAACTGTTACTTACTTTGAAATGACCCAATCAAAGGCATTATTAATAGTGAAATTTAATGTATTTCCCCCCCAAATATAGGGTAATAAAACAGTTCCACATATAAAAGTGGCACAGAAGAGCGTTTTAAATTTTCTAAAGTGAAAAAAAAAAAAACCAAGATAATTATAGATTCATGAAAAAGTGTTTCGCTAGGTCAATTTCTTTTCTTTCAATTATGCAATTAACAAAATCAATATTTAAATCAGTCTCAAATTCACGTTTTTTCATTCAAATGAATTGGAAACCTGATCGCATTTATTTTTTCACTCGGACATTCCTAATGCCATCATCATATATTAGACAATGACGTGTCGAATTTATTTCCACCATAAGGGGCAATTTGTATAAATGGGAATCAGTTCCCTGGAAAAAACATTCTTGGTAAGCGTAAAATTATGCAATGTCATTTTCTCGAGGATAAGGACACTTTAGTCCAACCCAGAAAATCTTTTTCGCTTACTTTGATAGGATTTGGATGGAAACTCTGAAATTCAAGAAACTGAATTTTTAGAAATAAAAACAATGCAACCAGTAATTTGTTTCATCCGATTATTTTCTTTGTTGGGTGGCATTGCGTGTACTGGAAAGATATGAGATCTAGATTCCTGAGAGATTATCATCATGTTTGGAAAAAATGCGATTGTCCATGTGTTTGTAGACGGATTGAAATTATGCAGAAGAACAATTCCTTTTTAACGTCTCTTGAATATTTCGATTCAATATATTCGATAGAAACGTTTAAGGAATGCATTCACTGTCCTTGTTATTTTAAAAGTGTCTGTATCAAATGACAACTATTCCAGATTCGTTTATTGTTGAAGGCGCAAAGGTCTTGAGCTGTTTGCTACTATTAACTACTTTTTAAGAATACGTATTTTTATTATGAATAAATATCCTCCAGAGGGAGAGGAGTCGTAGTGGTTCAGTGGGTACATCCACTATACTAGCAACCTTCGAGTTGCAGGCGGCTTAGGTTCGATTCCTGGCAGGAGCATTCCTCCTTGGGCGTATTTTTCTCTTCTGTGACAGTCAAATACTTTCATTGTGTGTCTATCACTTGATATTGCATGGCTTGTGTTTGGCGCAGCATAGCCAAATATGACCCTTGTGCTATGAAACTGAAAACACTAACCAACCAACTACCAACTAAATAACCAACCAACTAAGCAACCAACTAAACAACCAACCAAGCAACCAACCAACCAACTAACCAACCAACTAACTACCACCCAACCAACCAACTAGTTATCAACTAACTACCAACCAACTAACCACCAACCAACCAACTAACTACCAACCAAACAACCAACGAACCAACTAGTAACCAATTAACCAACGAACCAACTAAATAACCAATTAACCAACTAACCAACTAACTAAACACTTAACAACTAACTAACCAAGCAATCAACTAAACACTCAACAACCAACCAACCAACTAACCAAACAAATAACCAACCAACTAACAACCAGCCAACCAACCAACTACCAACTAAATAACCAATCAACTAACTACCAACCGACCAACTAACTAACCAACTAACTAACCAACCAACTAACCAACTAACGAACCAAATAACTAACCAACCAAACAAATAACCAGCCAACCAACCAACTACCAAACAAACAAACAACGAACCAACTAAATAACCAACTAATCAACCAACTAATCAACCAACTTACCAACTAACTAACCAAGCAATCAACTAAACACCCAACAACTAACTAACTAAACAAACAACCCCCCCAACCCATCAATTAACTAACTAACTAACCAATCAACCTCTAGGGGGACGGCAGTGGTGGCAGGTAGGCCCACTGCGCTAACAACCTGGGAGTTGTAGGAGGTGCAGGTTTGAATTTTCCCTGGGTGTGTTTATGTTTTCTGTTTCTGTAAAAGATTCCTTGTCTATTACGTAACGTTGTCTGATGTGTTTGGTATAGCATGGCGAAATATGGCTCTTGCGCCATAGAAACATAAATGCAATGAACGAACCTCTAGAGCAGTGAAATACAACGTATGAACCACCGCGAACTCTTTCTGCATTTGGATTACTAATCGTACAAGTCATTATCATCTGTTCATTCAATGTCGCCCATAATGCCATATTGATTTGATCCATAATCTGATTCTGTGAATCAGATAAACCCATTAGGAGAGCCGTATAACTGGTCTGCTGGCCAGAGACTTCTCTAGATGCAATATTAAACGTAGTCGCTACAATTTATGTTGCGTCACATAACTTAGTGTAGAAGTCTGGAGAGTGGGGTGCTAGCTTATCTGTTACCTCGTCATCTCACCGTGGATCAAAACTACGTGGTGTTGTCTTCGGATCTTTTCCTAAGGGAATTGATCCCGGACCGTCGCCAATTGCCCATTGTGTTGCTGCAGTGCTACGTTTATTAAAATACCAATCAATCTACATTTATCTTACATGTATGCTTTTTCGTGAACGTCACTTGACACCGACCAGGACAACACCTTCGCAAGTAGCTAAAATATCCTTTAATGTCACCTTGAAAAAAAATCATTGATGGAGCCGATCCGCTGGAACCAAAATGTATTTTCGTGAATGAAGTTTGATAAAATGTACTTAGACGCAAATGAAGAGTTAATTCAATGGCTTCAATATTTATTTACATACTGCACACAGCATAATCCTATGATAACTAAACTATACGTAATGGTATAAGTTAAATGCCAGTTGAAAGTTTTAGTTGAAGAGGTACGTCTTTTTTTGTTTGCTAACTTCATTTACTAGTACAAAATAAGAACATATCATTTCCTTGTACATAATGTGTTCTATGTTCTAGTACATAAAGATAACACATTGTTTCCATAAGCATAATAACTACGCAATTGTTATTACCTAATAATTTTCCTTTTCCTAGTACGTATCAATTATACATTTCCTAGTATTCATAATAATTATACATTTCCTAGTATTCATAATAATTATACATTTCCTAGTATATTCATAATAATTATACATTTCTAGTATTCATAATAATTATACATCTCTAGTATTCATAATAATTATACATTTCCTAGTAAAATTATGATAATTATACATTTCCTAGTATTCATAATAATTATTCCTTTCCTAGTATTCATAATAATTATATATTTTCTAGTAAATAATTATACATTTTCTATTAATATAATTATACATTTTGTAGTAAATAATTATACATTTTCTAGTAAATAATTATACAATTTCTAGTAAATAATTATACATTTTCTAGAAAATATTTATACATTTTCTAGTAAATATTTATACATTTTCTAGTAAATAATTATAAATTTTCTAGTAAATAATTATACAATTTCTAGTAAATAATTATACATTTTCTAGAAAATAATTATACATTTTCTAGTAAATAATTATACATTTTCTAGTAAATAATTATACAATTTCTAGTAAATAATTATACATTTTATAGCAACTATTAAATGTTTTTAGTACAAATATGGAGCTGTTGTGGCTCGGTGGGTCTTCCCACTGCGCTAGCAACCTGCGAGTTGTTGGCAGCGCATATTCGATTCCTCCCTGAGTGTATTTTTTTCACTTATGTGTGAGTAAAACTTTCCTTATTGTGTACTTTAATCTAACAATATATAATAACTAAAACATTGCTTGATGTTGTCTACCTTGTTTATGGCGCATCATTGCCAAATATGATTCTTGGTCCAAAAAATCACACCAAGCAACAATCTAGTATATAATAAAACATTCCCTGGTACTTATTATATTTCCTATTACACCCTAACTATTGTTTCGTAAGGGCGTTTTCTAATCTAATTTTGCTATCCATCCTTGCGCTATTAAGCCCAAACCATCCATCTACTCTAATTTCTACCAAAATGAATGATCACATTCACTTTCCCGGAACCACTACATTACGAATATCAAATACACGATCTGAAATCCAGATTAAAATATTTCGATAACTTCCTTATATTAAGGATTAGCCACTGCGTGGCTAGCCCGGCGTTGCCCGTGCAGAACGTTGGGCGGCGTTGCCCGTGCCGTTTGCTTTGCAAACCAACACCACGGGCAACGCCGTGATGTAAAGTATTAATCTGTTGTGTGTAAAAATTTCCGCAGATTTCAAATCCGTTGAAATTTTTACTCTATATTTAACGGTCTCGAAGAAAGAAAAAAGAACGGTGACTATGGTTAAGAGATTTATCGTCTGACTGGAAAAACATTTCTCCGCGCAAAATCAAAGCGGGTTCGAAAAAATTAATTTTCTCCGCGTGCAAAATCAAAGCGGAAACATAATATATTTTTCTGAGCATTCACCGAAGCGATGAAAAAAACATGGCATGATTTCAAGGTCACGTGGGTAGAAAAGTCAAGATTGGGGTTATTCTTCTTCCGAGGAATAAAGACGTTGAAGAACCCAGGTAGAGATTAAAAATATTGAATTCATTTAAAAATCTTCTAGATTGAATTTTAAAATTTCGCCGCGACCCAAAAATTGAGAAAAATTTGGACTACCTGTGTGCCAAATCTCATTGCTGTAAGTGCCATAGAATCGTCAGGATTTTTCGCCAGCGTAAAAAACAGACAAACACTTCTTTTTATAATATTAGAGATGCATCTCAGTAAAACTTTTATTTCTAATTAACATAGTGTTTTCTACATACCAATTACAATTTAATCGAAAGTCAATGGTTCGCATAATTTAATTTAGAAATGATACCGTACTCTTGCCAATATTGCATTGTGTTGGTCCATTGCGACGTAAATTCAACTACCTACCTAGTCCTAAGTCTTTAGGACACAACACCGAAGTTCTCTTATCTCCTCCTTCCTTATCAGTATCCTTCCTTAAGTGCCCATTCTTTGTTCTTTTCCTCCGAAATGTCTCCAGACCCCATTAATCCCCGGATGACACTCCTACGAACACTCCCTACTTCCGTTCAAAAGAAGATGATCAGGTGGTTCACCGTGGTTCGCTTTTGTTAGTGTCTTCTCGGAGAACCTTACACAGTTTGGGAATTAAAAGCGCTAAAACATTGTGTGTGTGCTGTATGCACACAGTTATCCTCATTTTCAAAAGCCGACCAACCGGTATAGTGGTTAAGGTGTTAGCCTCTAGATCGGAAGGTTCCCGGTTCGAATCCGGTTTCGGGCATGGATGTTTGTAAACGTATGGTGTAGAGGCGGCTGGTGCACCTTAAATCTGTCGTGGCCGAAAGTCCTCACGTTGGGTTGGCGTGGAAGTTTGGAGAGAGGGGTGCCAGCTCAGGTGTTGCTTCGTCATCTGACCGTGGTTCAAAATTACGAGGTGTTGTCCTCGGATCTTTCCCTTAAGGGACTGATCCCGGACCGTCGTCAATAGCCCGTTGTGTTGCTCTAGTACGACGTTAACTAAAATTACCATTACCATTACCATTACCTCATTTTCAAAATATAGGCATTACCCGAATCGATGAAACATAAAATTTCATTCGACCATTCCCGGAAACTTTTCGGACTACTTAGTTTAATTAGCTTAGAAACTGAATTTCTTTCATGCATAAAAGTTTTGTTGTCAACCAATTTCGGGGGTACCCAAACGATCGTTTCTCGTTTTCAACCAACTACTCTGATTGGCTTGTGCCTTCCCCCGCCTGCGATCGCTGGTGGTTCTCGACCTTCGACATGCTGTGAGTCAAAACTTCTCCCCGGGGTCTGACACCTAAACTCAAAGCCTCCTGGCGAGTTCTTTCCCCGAGGGTCTTGAACTATTCTCTTCCACATACCTCTCTTTCTCCCTTCACGCTTAATTTAACGTTGAAAGGTGTTTGGCTACTATGCCACAAGACCCAAAACCAGCCGTCTACGTGGATCTATATTTTGTATTATAGAAGAGACATTTCGGATAAAATTACTCGAAGAAGTTACTTACTTAGAAGTGTTACTACGAAGAAATTACTTAGAAACTGAATTCCTTTCATGCATAACATTTTTGATGTAACCTGCTCCGGGGGTAACCAAACGATCGTTTCTTGCTTCCATCCAATTCCTTTGTTCCACATATCCCTCTTTTCCCCCTTTCACATGTTTTATTTGACGTTGTCTTGTGTTTGGCGCAGCTCGACCCTTGCGTCATAAAACTTCAAAGCAGCCGTCTTATTGGTTCTTGATTTTGTATTTTAGAAAATATTTCGTTGAAAAGTTCTCGAAGTGTAGCCGAAAACTGACTGATGAAATTTTTCTGAAAGCAAAACACTAAAACACGGTAATGGTACTGTACTTTTAGTTAACGTCGTACTAGAGCAACACAACGGGCTATTGACGACGGTCCGGGATCAGTCCCTTAAGGGAAAGATCCGAGGACAACACCTCGTAATTTTGAACCACGGTCAGATGACGAAGCAACACATGAGCTGGCACCCCACTCTCCAAACTTCCACGCCAACCCAACGTGAGGACTTTCGGCCACGACAGATTTAAGGTGCACCAGCCGCCTCTACACCATACGTTTACAAACATCCATGCCCGGGCCCGGATTCGAACCAGGAACCTTCCGATCTAGAGGCTAACACTACACTAAAACACGGAAATTATTTTCGTACATTAAATTTTTTTTGCCACATTTACGATTAAAAAAGCTCAAGTTTGAAGATATTAGAGTTTAAAGATGTTTATTATGGGGGTGTTGCCGACCAACCGGTATAGTGGTTAAGGTGTTAGCCTCTAGATCGAAAGGTTCCTGGTTCGAATCCGGGTCCGGGCATGGATGTTTGTAAGCGTATGGTGTAGAGGCGGCTGGTGCACCTTAAATCTGTCGTGGCCGAAAGTCCTCACGTTGGGTTGGCGTGGAAGTTTGGAGAGTGGGGTGCCAGCTCAGGTGTTGCTTCGTCATCTGACCGTGGTTCAAAATTACGAGGTGTTGTCCTCGGATCTTTCCCTTAAGGGACTGATCCCGGACCGTCGTCAATAGCCCGTTGTGTTGCTCTAGTAGGACGTTAACTAAAATTACCAAATTACCAAATTATGGGGGTGTTTAACTCTCCTGTTTTAATCGCGGGACCGTTGTAGACCAGTTGGTTGAGTCGCTGATAAGCAACCAAATGGTTGCGAGTTCCAAACTCGATCCAAACAAATCCGTGTGAACTTTGCGCGTTAAATCTGTCGTGGCTGGTGTGGAAATTTGGAGAGTGGTTTGTCAGCTCATATGTGGACTACGTCATCAGTTCATGGCTCAAAATGACGGTGTTGTCCTCGGATATTTCTATTAGAGATTGATCTTGGACCATCGCTAATGGTCAGTGGTGTGCTCCGGTGCGACGTTGATTAAAATACCAACTTGTCCAACCTTAGACCATCGTGTATACAGAAGCTGGTACACGTAAATCTTTCATGGACTCAAATGTCCTCGCACTGACGTGGTGTGGAAGTTAAGAGAGTGTTGTGCCAGCTCAGGTGTTACCTCGTCGTCTGACCGTGGTTTAAAATTACGTGGTGTTGTCTTGGGATATTTCCATTAGAGATTGATCCTGGACCGTCGCCAATAGTCAGTTGGGTGTTCCAGTGAAACGTTAATTAAAATATCTACCGGTCCAACCTGAGAAGATATAGAATGTATCCTCCTGTATATAGAAGCTGGTACACGTAAATCTTTCATGGACTCAAATGTCCTCGCACTGACGTGGTGTGGAAGTTAAGAGAGTGTTGTGCCAGCTCAGGTGTTACCTCGTCGTCTGACCGTGGTTTAAAATTACGTGGTGTTGTCTTGGGATATTTCCATTAGAGATTGATCCTGGACCGTCGCCAATAGTCAGTTGGGTGTTCCAGTGAAACGTTAATTAAAATACCTACCGGTCCAACCTGAGAAGATATAGAATGTATCCTCCTGTATATAGAAGCTGGTACACGTAAATCTTTCATGGACTCAAATGTCCTCGCACTGACGTGGTGTGGAAGTTAAGAGAGTGTTGTGCCAGCTCAGGTGTTACCTCGTCGTCTGACCGTGGTTTAAAATTACGTGGTGTTGTCTTGGGATATTTCCATTAGAGATTGATCCTGGACCGTCGCCAATAGTCAGTTGGGTGTTCCAGTGAAACGTTAATTAAAATACCTACCGGTCCAACCTGAGAAGCTATAGAATGTATCCTCCTGTATATAGAAGCTGGTACACGTAAATCTTTCATGGACTCAAATGTCCTCGCACTGACGTGGTGTGGAAGTTAAGAGAGTGTTGTGCCAGCTCAGGTGTTACCTCGTCGTCTGACCGTGGTTTAAAATTACGTGGTTTTTGTCTTGGGATATTTCCATTAGAGATTGATCCTGGACCGTCGCCAATAGTCAGTTGGGTGTTCCAGTGAAACGTTAATTAAAATACCTACCGGTCCAACCTGAGAAGATATAGAATGTATCCTCCTGTATATAGAAGCTGGTACACGTAAATCTTTCATGGACTCAAATGTCCTCGCACTGACGTGGTGTGGAAGTTAAGAGAGTGTTGTGCCAGCTCAGGTGTTACCTCGTCGTCTGACCGTGGTTTAAAATTACGTGGTGTTGTCTTGGGATATTTCCATTAGAGATTGATCCTGGACCACCGCCAATAGTCAGTTGGGTGTTCCAGTGAAACGTTAATTAAAATACCTACCGGTCCAACCTGAGAAGATATAGAATGTATCCTCCTGTATATAGAAGCTGGTACACGTAAATCGTTCATGGATTCAAATGTCCTCACACTGTGTGGAAGTTTGGAGAGTGTTGTGCCAGCTGAGGCACTATCTCGTCAACTGGCCGTAATTCAAAATTACTTGGAGTTGTCTTGGGATATTTCCATTAGGGATTTATCCCAGACAGTAGTCAACAGTCTGTTGTATTGCTCGAATGCTACGTAAATACAGGTACCTACCTACAAATTTTAAAAAGCTGACCTTTAACCTATGATAATATGACTTAATGAAGAAAATTGTTTTGTCCCAATCCGATCACTGACCTTTCTATTTTTGACTCTACAAGAGGTAAAATGACGGCTACTTGTGCAAAAGAGCATAGAATGGATGATCCGCTGATATTCATAACAAAGAAAATCACTAATATCCATGCGCTTACATACCGAGTTTCGAAACCACAATTTAAAGAGTCACCGATAAAATCTGTGGCTACTAGACCAGTAAGCTGTAAATGAGATGCACGGAAACGTGGTTATTCACTTCCAAATTGTGAAGCGGAAGCCCGGTTGGAAGATTTAAGGATTAGCTGAACGGATTATCAAATTCAACCAAAGAAATCGTGTACAAAGGACTGTTGCATGTTAAATCTGTCGTGGCCTCTAATGTACTCTCGTTAGCGTGGTGTGGAAGTTTGGAGAGTGGGGTGCCTTTCATTTAATCATGGTTCAAAATTACATGGAACAGTTCTCGGATCTTGCCCTTGTTTGATCCTGGAACGTCACCAATAGCCCGTTGTGTTGCTCCAGTGTGACGTTAAGTAAAATAGCTATGTGCCCACCAAGTAATGGTAATGGTATGGTAGTTAACCTCGTACTAAAGCAAAACAACGGTCTATTGACGACGATTTGGGATCAGTCCCTTAAGGGAAAGATCAGAGGACAGCACCTCGTAATTTTGAACCACGGTCAGATGACGAAGCAACACCTGAGCTGGCACCCTACTCTCCAAACTTCCACACCAACCCAACGTGATGAGGACTTTCAGCCACGACAGATTTAAGGTGTACCAGTCGCCTCTACACCATGCGCATACAAACATCCATGCCCGGACCCGCATTCGAACCAGGAATTTTCCGATCTAGAGGCTAACACCTTAACCACTATACCGATTGGTCGGCTATGTGTCCACCAGACCAGTCAAGGAAAAAGTGCGCACACTTGCTCGAAACTATTTAAAGCAAAAAAAAAGACACTTAGTATCAAATATGGCACGGATGCTCGGTTAATCGAAGTTCGAATAATAAAGGTTCTAATGTATAACCATTCCGAAAGTATTTTGAGAATAAATGGGAATCTCCGAAACCCCGTAGAAGGATTTTAATAATAGTATTGACATAAATAAGTGTTCTTGTCTTCAATTTTCGAACAGTTACGTGACAAATATTATTGTATATTATATTTCAACAGCACCATAAGTTGCAATTTCATGTGAAATGGTTCATGAAACAGAATTGATTGAGCTGAACTTCAAATTGAGAACTGTATTTCTTTGAATTTAATAGTTTGTAAATATGGAGTTTTATTTTAATGGATGAAGTTAATATTTTAAAGCAAATTTAGGGTGTTTCTCTTCTTTTTCGTTGAAATTACATTTATATTTTGGATTTTATTTGCTAACAAAACTATGCATGCAAGTAATTTCAAACATAAAACCATGAATTTCTTTGAAAATATGTAAAATCGATTTACCACAGTTTAAAGTATAATAGGTTCCCTTCGTATATGTCTGTACTGAAGGCTTTAAATTTTAAGTTCTTGCAATATAAGACGTGCTACAAAAAGTTGTTTTCAAGAAAAAGTGTTATTCGCTTTAAAAGAACTTAGGGATGAATATATTATTAAATTAATTTGGCATCCTTCCATTAGGCCCTGTTCTCATGAGGCATTTTCTAACTGACATTTTTGAGGTCAGCTTTCCGTAAGTGTTAAAGTATGTTTCTTTATTCCTGTAATTCAAGTTTCTATCTTTGCGATCGTTGAAATTTCAACAGATTTCAAATCAGCGTAAAATTCTACAACAGATCGATACCAAAAACAGATTTATTATTTTATTGTTTACCATTTGATTATTTAATTGTTGACCTTTTGATTATTTAATAGTTTACCATTTGATTATTTAATTGTTTACCATTTGATTATTCAATTATTTATTAAATAAATAACTATTTATTTAAAGAAAATCACATTTAAGGTATCGATCTGGTCTAAAATTTGCAGATTTGAAATCCGTTGAAATTTTTACTCTATCTTCAACGATCGCAAGATAGAAACTTGAATTGGAGGAATAAAAAAAAAACATAATTTAATTCTTGCGGGAAAGCTGGCCTCGAAAACGCGCGTTGTAAAGAACTCATGTGAACAGGTTCTTAAAGTTGACACGCCGACCTACCGGTATAGTGGTTAAGGTGTTAGCCTCTAGATCGGAAGGTTCCTGGTTCGAATCCGGGCCAGTGCATGGATGTTTGTAAGCGTGTGGTGTAGAGGCGGCTGGTGCACCTTAAATCTGTCGTGGCCGAAAGTCCTCACGTTGGGTTGGCGTGGAAGTTTGGAGAGTGGGGTGGCAGCTCAGGTGTTGAATCGTCATCTGACCGTGGTACAAAATTACGAGGTGTTGTCCTCGGATCTTTCCCTTAAGGGACTGATCCCGGACCGTCGTCAATAGCCCGTTGTGTCGCTCTAGTACGACGTTAACTAAAATTACCCTTACCTTAAAGTTGGCGAAATTCGACACTGTCGCATGCCTGATGCAAAAGTTCCCCCTTCCACCCCAAACAAATATTATTTTGTTGACTATGAGTGCGAGAGCATACGTCGTAGATTCGTTTTTATTATGAATTGAGTTGGGCATGGAAATAACTTAAGAAAGGAATTCCAAACCCCTCAAAATGTTTTGTAGCAATAAACTTAAGTGTCACCTTTCGTCATTTATTAGCTTTATCATACAGCAAGGGTGCGATGTTTGTGAAATGTGTTACACGAATGGATATGCATGCGTAAGACTTGTGTCCAAAATTCAATAAAAAGACATGTCGAAAAGGTGTTTAAATATTATTTTCTTCTTCTTAAGAGACAAAAGTGATTATATATTCTGATAATTTTTCTACAATCTACAGTTCGCCTATTCATCCCGAGTAAAGGTCAAGTAATTTTGCTAGTTTTACATAAAATACCACATATTTAGAGAATCGTACATCACATTCCTTTTCATCACACATGCACAACTTTTGTTTCATATTTTCCCCATTTCTGGATACCAAAAACGCACGATTACGTTTCCCCTCAATCAAAAAAGACGTTGAAAATTGCTTTTCGGAGCAATGGCGCATCATAACAACGAGAAACAAAACTATCCCCTAGAGCAGTTAATAACCATTGAACTATTTCGAAATTTATGTTCGCTCTGTCTCCTTCTCCGCCAAGTAATTTATAAAGCAACCAAATATACCCCAGGCTGTTGACAGTGTCATGGCTCATAACGAAGAAGACTAATTTGTTCCTAGGAGCCTCCAGTATAATGACTTTGCATGAATACGAAATCCTGCCATTAAGGGGCAAATTTAGTGTCAGTAATCGAGAAGCTAAATCACGCATGCACGTATACGTTCCCAAGGTTTGAGGGAACTGAACATTAAGCTAATATTTTGAAAAGATTTATGGAGTACGTAGAGTACTAGAAAATTGAATCTGCTGACACTAAATTGCGAGTCGTTCTGATTCGTAAATGAAGTTAATTACGACAACCCCAAACATGTTTGCGATTAAAAATGATTTTATTTCACGTTTCCTCGTGATTTCTAAAGTGTTTGTCTTCAAATTGAAACAGTGCAATGTGAGTAAAGTTTTCATTACTTGAATATAAAAATAATATTTGAAGAGATAGAAATTTTTTTCCCCTCTTTTGCTGAACATATCTGAAATTAAAATGTTTATTTCACCCTCCCGGGTGTTGTCTCGACGAGATATCTCGTCGTTAGCAAAACTCACCAGGGCTATATGAACGAGATATCTCGTCGTTCGTAAAACTGACCTGGGCTTGATGAACGAGATAACTTGTCTTTTAAGTTTGAAAGAAGCTGACCAGATCCTGATCGCGTCATCGTAAAAAAATTGCCGGTATCTTTATGACGAGATATCTCGTCATGGAAAAATTGGTTAGATTTTGTTGGACGAGATATTTTGTCGAAACCACTTGGGAGGTTAAAATTTTGCAGCTATCTGCATTTACACTTTTGATTCTTTTTTACTCTAGAAATATATATATATATATATATATATATATATATATATATATATATATATATATATATATATATATATATATATATATATATATATATATATATATAATGCTACAAATCTCTAAAGAATTAAAGTATTTCATTGGCTGTTGGTAGAGTAACGGATTAGCATCCGGAGGGTTGTGACATCGAATCCAACCAAAGACCATCATGTACAAAGGGGACTGGTGCACGTTAAATCCACCGTGGCTTCAAATGTCCTCACGCGTGGTGTGGAAGTTTGGATAGTGGGATGCGAGCTCAAGTGTTACCTCGTCATCTGACCATGGTTCAAAATAACTTAGTGTTATATTCGGATACTTCGATTAGGTATTGATACCGGACCATCAGCAATAGCCCATTGTGTTGCTCCAGTGAGACGTTAGTTAAAATAACTACCTACCTTAAGTATGCTATAACATGATTTATATGTCGATTTTCGATTATAGCAAGTAGTAGGCGGTGCAGGTTTGATTCCTCCGTGAGTGTATTTCAGTCTTCCGTGTCAGTTAATATTTCCATATTTGTTTACGTCCGTTACGTGACATTATCTGTCTTGTGTCTGGCAAAGAATGGACGAATGTGGCGCTTGAGCCATAAAACCCCATCAACTCAACCCTCCTATTCAATTAGTCATATTGACTGCAAAAACCCTCCTATTCAATTAGTCATATTGACTGCAAAAATCCGAGATTATGCTGTTTGTTATTCTCCAGAAATAAACTATTATAGTCCTATTAGTGCCTTGCAGCCTACTACCTAACAACGTTGTTGAAGTTGCGTGAATAAATCTTTGAAAAAAATATCGACAGCTCTTTCAATATCAAGACCTTTAATGATAGAGATAACGAGTGAGAATACACCCTCACACTTTATACTCACAACAAACAAAATACAGTTCGGTTTACAGTAAAACATTTACATCACAGTTCAGTTCATACAAATAATAAAAATTAATTATTAAAAAATTGATAGGAATTATTTACTCAATAATAATTATTACAGTGACAAATTTAAAATGATTACTATTTTACTAGTTATATTTCTTTTTATTTTTCGTAAAATCGATTAATGTTGACTGGTTAGGATATAACAACTTTATTAGTTCAGCCATCTATCGGCAGGAATCAGAATTATTCTGTCCCAACAGTCCTTCTTGATGTTTCTGTTATAAAATAATTACAGAGGTTGTTCACACATTTTTTAGACAATGTATATTGTATTCACAAAACTAAATTACATAAAATTCTTGTGTTTCAAATGTTCTATTTGATAGCCCTTATTCTGAATTATCTTTCGACACCGTAATTTCCAGGATAATAATGCCTTTTGAAGTGTCAGAAGAGGTATTCTATCCCATTCCTCCTGAACAGCTTTCCAGAGTCATGTAAGGGTTGTGGGACGACGTTTGGATAATGCAGATTTTAAAAGTCCGAAAGCACAAAAATCCATAGGTGATACATCGGGAGATTTAGTAGGGATATCAGTGAAGGGTATGGCCTTGATACGGTTTTTTGTTCCATTTCTTTTAGGAAATTTACAGTGGATTTTGATGTGTGACTGCTAGCTTTGTCTTGATGGAGTTCCACAGATTGATGGCACTGTGGGTAAAGCGATGGTATTTCATTCAGAAAAATTGGCGATAAAATATGTTCCTTATAGTATTTGGAGTTAATCTTGACATTTTTTCCACTCTCTTTATTTTTAACTTGCCATTATATGAAAAACCAGCAACAATCATGAATCCCTTAGAAAAACTTTCTTTCGATTCTGTGAACCACGTACTTAAATTTTTTACTCCCCTTTTATGATAATAAATGACTCTTTTTTTTGCTGCAATCATTTAAATACACCCATGATTCATCTATTGTGACAATTTTTTTCCATTTTTCTTTGGATAAGTGTTTCTCATATAGAAATCGACAGCGTGTCCTGCGTTCATCGATATGCTTTGGAGAAAGACTATGCACATTGCGTTTTTTTGCTTTCCTAAGATGTAAATCAACGTTTATCATTTTGTTTACAGTGGACACCGAGCATTTTAATGAGTTTGCAACTGTCCTTTGACTAGGGGGATTTTCTTTTAACATTAAACAACGTACCTTTGCAGTAGTCGAAGATGTCCGTTTCGTCCTTGGATACTTGTTTGGAATTTTTGTCCCACTTGAGGCTCCAATTTGACGTTTTTTTTCTTTCTTGTTGACGATATTACCTATCGACGCTTTAGATATCACAAAACCATGACTCTCACATCGTTTTTGGGTAACGGAATATGAATATTTCTCTTCGGAAAGAGCATAAATATAGCCTTCGAACCACTGCTTCGTTAAAAACGCCATTTTGAATAAAAACAAACCTCTCAAGCCGCAGACGATAATTTTGACTTTTAAAAACACTAGGGGGCTCCGCCCCCTGCTCGCTTACGCTCGCCAACCCCCGGCGATTGCTACGCAATCCCTTTTTTTTACCGCTAACCAAAATAATCATCTAAAAAATGTGTGAACAGCCTGTATATGGTATGATTTCAGGTAGTAATTGATTGTCCGTATAGCGAAAAGTAGTAAGATATTGCAAGTTTAACAATAGTACTGACTTTGTCATTTATATCTTTGACGAAAAAGATATGAATAGCTTAAACAATGTGTGCTTGTTATAAAATGAATTAATCTATGTAATGAATGTAATAATATACGTATTTCTTGGATTTATAATGTGATGAACGTTTTGGCTAGATAATGTGATATTTTTATTAGAAATAATCGTAAATAGCGGTTCTATAAAATTGGACTGCATAGTAACGAGATAAAACAAATTGGTATAAATTTATAACTTCGTCATGTCTTTCTTGTTATGAAAATACTTCAAATCTTTTTTACAGTTGATCAATTCTGGTCAGAAAAACTATCTAAGCTTTTCCCCAATTCCTCTTAGACAGGAGAAATGGAAAAATAATTGTATAATTTCAACCTACAAACTTTTATTTTATTATGGATCTAAAAAAAGATTGATACGCATTTAACATGTGTCACAACCTTATTCTGCAGAGAAAAATTGGGTACAGTTTTAATATAAATACTTTGTGGGAATGCTGCTGTGCGTTTCTTGGCGTGCTTTTTATAGCGAATTTTGGCAGGCAAAGGAAGCCCTGCTTTATTGGATTATGGTAACTTGGACAGACTTTTCTAACAATATTTCAAGAAAAGTAAAGATTATTTTAATGAAATAAGTACCTAGAATAAGAAAGAATATTCAATTTTTTTCTATTTTAAAAACTAGTTTCATTGATTTTTTAATTATATTCCTATCAGTTTAAACGGTGTTTTTCTTAGAAATCCTTACCTACAAAAATAATGCAAAAAAAAAAAAAAAAACCCTGTAACAAAAGCGTTGCCACTTAAAGTCTATCAAAAGGCTGAGAACAATAGCACTCATTACTTTTCAATCTATACTTTTATACTATAGTATTTCATTCCAATGTTTAAAATTCACATCACTAACGAGACTGATTTAGTTAGAGCTGATATTTCAGAAATCGTTTTTAGAAAATTATTTTATTTGATTCCGGACCCTGTTCCTTTTTGCAGCCAAAAAAGAAGATCCCGTCGAACAGGGATTTTATTACCAAGCTAACTTAGGAACACGTTATCTTAAACTAGCAATTTCCACAGATTTTATGAGGGAAAAAAACAGTTCACAGGAAGCTAACTGAAAGTTGAAGCCCTTTTATTATCCTTTGACTGAAAAGAAAAAGTTGGGAATAATAAATAAAAAAGAAGGATTTTCTTTTTCCCAAAAGAGAAGGGATCTTGTTTTCTTTACCAAGTTCTAAATGGTTCACATGAGTAGAAGGCTTACTTTGGCAAGAGGTTTAGTTCTCTTTAATATTGGAAGCTTTCCAAAATCCTAAGTGGGGTGTGTAGAGTCCATAAATATAAAACCAATCCAGCCTGTCCTTCTAGTTTTGGGTTAAATTGGGTGATATAAATGAGTATTTATTCGAGTTGCATAAATAGGAGTCGTATAAGTCAGCGACTCTGTTGTTAGGGAACTGAATAAACACAAACCTAATAAACCTCACAAAAGCTTTTAAATATATGCAGAGTAATATTGGCAGAGATGGGCTTCAAGTAGTTTCTCGTATCGTATACAGTTCGCTACAATTCAGTTACAAAAATGGCAAAGCTTGTGTAATATGATTTCTAGAACAGTCCAGATTCCTTGATATGTGTAATGATTTCTAGAACAGTCCATATTCCATGCATGTGTAATTTGATTTCTAGAATAGTCCAACAAAGACGTACTCTATCTTTTATGTTTATAAGCGTTTATCAGTTTCATAGGATTCCTTTGAAAAACCAACTTTATCGATTGTTGAAACCAGAAGCGTCATCTGTTCAAAAGATTTGTAACATTATTGTTGACACCTGTAGCGCCATCTGTTGGAAAGGTTGTACCTGTTCTGTGTAGGTGTCAGTGTGAGTTCTGAGAAGCCCTCGAGCGATTGTGAGATATTTCGGCTCTCAGATTGAGAAATAAAAAGCTTCAGTTCAATTGAGGTGTTCTTTATTGTGTTTAATACCAGGAAAGTTATATGTGTAAAATGGATCCGAGAATACCTGAGGTATCGTGCTTTATATCCATCGACTTTTCATGCTTTAGAAACGAAAGAAAACCACACAGAAAAAGAAGTATGCTGTTACAAATTAATCGAATATAGACCGATCGTGTCCATACCAAAACATGTGAAATAAGTATTTCTATAACCCTCCAATTGTTTCGACGAGATACATCTCGTCAAATATGTGTTAAATTTTATTAAGGATAAGATATTTCATCGACACAAAACTGATCTATATCTCAAAAGGGAAATGAAGATCCAAGAGGAAAACAAATTGTCCCTTGCCAAGATCACTGGAGTACCTCGGGTCCATAAAAAACTCCTATGCACACAAAGAGGTGCCCCTGGTGACAACTAATTTTAGAAAAGGATTGGGAGTTACCATTCAATTTTTTCATACCTAAAAATCTTTCCATGAGTATTTTATGACTTTTTTCACTATCCTTTGAACCGGAAAAGACTTATCGAAAAGTTAAGCCTATTTTGGGATCCGTGAAGTTGATCGATAGTTTGAGAGGGAAGTTGACCCTACAAGTGCTTCGACAAAATATCTCATTCGAAGTCTGGTCTATTTTGCAAAAGACGAGATATCAATTGACAATTCGACTTTTTTGCTTGCATCTTCATTCCACCTTGGTGAATAGGTCAGTCCATGTCAGTCATTTTTCTCGTCCATATATCTCATCAGACGTTGCCACAATAGGTGGGCTAATAACATATCCTAGAATTGAGTAATCAAAACAAATGTCTGGTAGATAGACAATAGGTGGGCCAAACAAATAGGTGGGCTTATTACATATCCTAGAATTGAGCTAATCAAAACAAATGTCTGTTTGCAGTTTTCTAGTACGTATCATGGACTGAATAGTGCAAATTATACACCACCCTACAATAATGGACCGGACAGCAAGATGTGATGGTATAAGGGAAAATTTTCATGATGTAATCGTGGGTCGGTATCCCACGTGCTGCAATTACACTAGCAACTCTTCTGGGCATTCTTTCAAAAAGGTTTTGATACAAAGTTATGCGTATTTGTGTCCATTCCTGCTTCAAGGTCGCCAGCTCAGCTTTAGTTTTCGGACGTGGTTCCCTGGTCCGTAAGCGTCGCTCTAACTCGTCCCACAAATGTTATACGGGATTTAGGTTGGGACTCTGAGAAGGCCAGGGAAGACGTTTTACATCCATATCTTGATGCCACTACTTGACAGAGGCTGCTACATGACATAGAGCGTTGTCGTCCTGGAAGTAACATTCGTCCATTCCATATAATAGCCAGAGCGTAGGAAGAACTTGATTGTCCAAAATGTTCTTGTAGGAGTCGGCGCTCACTTGACCAAGAACAATATGCAAAGGTCCCAGGGCATACCACGAAAAACACCCCCAAACAAGTAGTCGGATTTTATGTAAATCCGCTAGCGTTCGGTCCATTATTGTATGGTTGTGTATGTTGTCAGTAGTATTACTGACAACATATAATTTGTCTTGAAGAAACGTGAACATACTTTTAATGACGAATCAATAAATCTACTTAAAGATATGTATGTTTTTTTAGGTAGGTGCTTCAATAAACGTCGCACTCCATAAAGACAACGGCATTGGCGACGGTCCGGCATCAAACTCGAAGGTAAAGATCCGAAGACACGATTCGTAATGTTGAACCACGGTTAGATGACTATGTCACAGCTGATAATGCACCTCACTCTCTCCAAACACCATACCAACGTGATTGCATTTGAGCCCACGACAGATTTAACGTGCACCAGTTTCCTTTCCACACTGTGATGTTTTGTTGATTCGAATTCGCAATCCTTAGGGTTGCTAGTTCGTTACTCTTCCAACCAGGATACCACGGCCTTGTTTATTTAGGATTTAATTGAGTTAATTAGAAGCTATAGTTTTGCCAAAGATTGAAGAGCTAAGTATGAAATGCTAAGAGCATTTTAGTACTTTAAGAAGAAGACGCTAAGATTAATATTGTAACGAAGGTTATCCGGGATGGTGTTATATTTGACTTCGTTTTAAGTTATTCTCTATTACTTCTTAAGTACTTCACGTACATTCTTAAACACTTCAGTGGTTGAAATTGTAACTAGTTTTTAAATATCAATTTATGCTTCAACTTTTTTTCTCAGACTATATAAATTTATTATTACTTTTATTTAAACATCTCAAATTTTTATACATGGTGATTCATAAGTACGTATACAGTTCCCAGATGATGTTAAACAGGAACTGTTTCAGACACGGTTCCCAAATGCGAACTGTTAGCTATGTGTACTCATAAAGTTTGTATCCCCCTCCTGAGCGAAGTGACGTAGGCGATAGTGAGCGTGTACTAGTCAGTGGAAATTCCTGCGTCTGCAGTGGAGAAAGCGTTTTGTGTTATTCAACTGAGCAAAACGGAATCAGTTCACCGTTGTGTATAGGCATTTTCGATGAAGATTTGGGAAAGAACCTCCAACTGGAAAATTCAATTACTATTGGTTAAAAAAAATTTTGAAACTACGGGCTGCTTGGGACAAGTTCCAAAGCCAGGATGACCGAGTGTGTATCGGCAGCTGTCGTTAAAAACTTTATTCATCCAATTGGATAATAAAGTCGAAAATTTTTATACTCCAACTAGGGGGCCTGCCCCCTGCTCGCTAACGCTCGCCAACCCCCGGAGGATAGCTTCGCCATCCTCATTGGTTCGCTGCGCGAACCTATACTCGCTTCGCTCGCCTCAATGAAGACATGTGTCCTAGCAGAAGGGATTGTTTACAAAATATGTTACCAAAAAATGTTTTTCAAATCTAAATTTGCTGTGTATTACAGAAAAAATATATACAGTATCTCTAAAATCAGAATTCAAATGAAAACTGTGTAAATTTTGACTCGAAATGTGAGCGTTGCTTTGGAAATTGAATACCCAGCATGTTGTTTGTGTGTACATTTTCCCAGCACTCAAACGACCCACACTTTTTCATTGAGTTTGTTGCCGAAAGTTGTAGTGCAAGCGTCTTGTTGAACTATAATTGTTGGCCCTGAAAAGGACCGTTTTTTAAACGGCCCTGAAAAGATCCTCCGCTTTCTTTGATTTCTATTATAAACTAACTGTAACAGCTCATTAATATTTCCTTTTTTCTTTCAATAAAATTTCATCCGATAACGCTATAAATTCAATCGATGCGCGAAACTTCGCGATAAACAAACAATCGTACAGTGTTGCCAAAACGCGATTACAAATAACGTCTTTTTTGCGTGCCACGTAAGAGAATTATATATATAGATTGAATGATATACCACCACACTGGCCAGGTGACATGCGAAATCACCTCTGTTAATATCTTCACCGATGAATTGGACGAAACTCCGACTACAACATGCCACTAACCCAAAGGTCACCCAGATGCCCTGACTTTAACACCATATGAACTTTTTCTTTGGGGCTACGTAAAGGATAACGTATTTAACCCTGTTGATCTAGCGGAGTTGAAAAGTATCGCATCCACTATCACCGCCCTTGCTTCAGATACCCTAACACGCGTCTGGGCGGAAATGAGTTACCGACTCGATGTATGTAGTGTGACTAAGGGTGCACACATAGAACATCTGTGACTGTCTCTAAAAAAACTTGACACATTCACCTACAGTTCTGTTGCAGGTAACGTAAAATATCTTGCATTGCCACTGCTATATAGTGCGTTGAAATTGTATACTTACTTATGAATCCCCCTGTATAATCCAGCAATATTTTTAAGAACCAGCCATCCAAAACAGAAAACTCCAATAAATCCATAAATTTCTTTGAAAATTTTAATTTGACAAAAAATGTATGTTTTAAGTTTTAGTTTGTTCAATCATCAAACTAAAGTAATGGATTTACATTTGAATCGGACAAATATCTGAGTATCTAGAAGTTAATACTAAATTCGTATTGGCTAAATATTTATAAGTTTTTTTTATTTCGTCTTATTTAAATCTTTAAAAAAAGTAAAGAATTCAAATCCTGAATCTGACTAATATCAGAGTATCTAGAAGGTTAATACCTTAATATTTTTGCTAAATCCTTTGTCCCATCGTCTTAACTAAATATTTTATAAAATTAACGAATTGACATCCTGAATATGACAAATATCAGAGTATCTAGAAGTTAATACTTAGTGTTGTTAAGTCCTGTAAGACTCTTATTTCATCTTAACTAAATATGTAACACAAGTAATTAATTCGCATCTGAATCTGACGAATATGATGGGTAAATAGAAGCTGATAATTTAATGTTCTTGACTGAATCCTTCCATGTTTGTTATTTATCTGAACGAAATCTTTAATAAAAGTAATGAATTAATACCTGAATCTGACGAATAACAGAGCATCTAGAAGTTAGTACTTCAGTGTTGTTAAGTCCTGTAAGACTCTTATTTAATCTAAACTAAATATGTAATACAAGTAATTAATTAACATCTGAATATGACGACTATCAAAGTACATAGATTATAATTTAATGTTCTTGGCTGAATCGTTCCAAGTTTGTAAGTTATCTGAGCTAAATCTTTAATAAAAATAATGAATTAACACCTGAATCCGACCATTAACATAGTATCTAGAAGCTTATAATTTAATGTTCTTGGCTAAATCCTCCCAAGTTTTATTATTTCAGCGCAGCTAAATATTTAAGAAAAGTAAAGAATTCGCATCTTAATCTGAAGAACATCTGAGTATCCAGAAGTTAAAACTATAAAATGTTCTTCCTAAGTCCTTCCAAGTTTGTTATTTCATCTTAGCTAAACGTTTCAAGTTTGTTTCCAAGGACACAAAAACGGGTAACCGAAAAGATTCCTACAACGACAACCATATAGTTCCTCACATTTCAATTAGAAGGCCAAGCCAACTACAGCAAAAGTGTGCTCTGGAGAACAAAACAGACGAGAGCAAACAAGATTGTGTGGGGTGAAGTTCCTTACCCATTTAATTACAGAAACTTCTTACGGAGGCACTTTTCTGGAGTTGCGTTCCACAGGAGGAATCTGATTGGTTGGTGAGACGCAGAAGAATTTTTTTTTTATTTGAAGATATTGTAAGGTCACCAGAGTTGGAGGATAATTTGTTTTATGATGGCAGAATAAACTCAACTAACACGCGCATGATTTAGTTAAGATATAAGAGAGGGGACTGGTTTTTCTTACTAAATAAAACATGCGAAACTGACTGTGAATGAGTATTGTTTAAATGTCTAGTTTTGAAGTAAATAGAAGCATGCCGTTTTATGCATTTTGTTTATACATTCACTCACATTGAAGACAGTTTAATAAATGCGCTATTGTATTGTAGTGCATGACTTTCAGTTTATACACATGGCAAATTTACAAATTGCTCAGTTTTTCGATTTAACTTTTGTTAAATGAATTTGTTTAATTGATTAAACCTAAAAGGATGGGACTGATTCGATTTCTTCCTGGGTGCATATTTTCCTTCTGTGCCGCCCTCAAAGGTATATTCCCTTCAGGTTGTACAAGCATCAAAGACCCAAGGTACTCCATTGGTCTTTACTTTTCCCATGTGGTTTACTGCATTTAGTAAACACAGGAGTAACACTCCCTGAATACCCAAACGATCTATTTCTGTTTTGAAGCCACTACTCTGTTCCCTAATACATCTATGTTTCCCTTACCCGACAGTTTGTACTTGACGTCGTCTTGTGTCTGACGCAGCTTGAACAAATAGGATCTATGCCTCATGAAACGCCAAAACATCCAACCAATTACTTGAAGTTAAAATATAGTTGGTGTATCTTTGCCAGATCTGTGCTATAACCAGAACAGTTTGTGTTGCTTTTAAACGGTGTTTACTTTTTGAAAATTCTGAACTATTTAACAAATCATATACAAGCAAAACACATCCATGTAAAAGATTAAAGAAGCAACTGAAAGATACAAATTACCACAATCGTATTTCACACCATCAACAAGTATTAGTACAATTTAGTGTAGAGGCAAATTGACTGAAAAGTGAAATCGCATTTAAAAGTGTTCTTAATCTCTCGCACATGAATTAGAATTCTCTACTTGGAATAACGTTATAGAATAAACAAACGTGACATAAAAGCCTAAAAAGTCATCGATCAACATGTATTTTGTGAAAACCCAAGACCATCAAGGAAATCTCAGAACAGAATACAAATCTTTCTCAAATGTCCTAACCCTCTTTTCCGTTGATGGCGTGTTTTCAATGACCGCCTTTGGGTCAAAAGAACATTTGCATGGTCTCTAAACCTGAGCCTCGAGAAATGTTCTAAACCTAATACGACGCCGAGGTTCTTAAAATGAAACTTTTCTCTCTTCGACCCCTAAAGCAATAAAATTCCACCTAATGCTTTTTACCTTCTTTGCGGACGAGGCGAAGGAGAAACTTTGGAACCCGAAACTATTCCCTTTTTCGTTCGAAAAAGAACTCGAAGAATGGGGAATGAGAAATGACAACCCACTCCCAAAAGCTGCATTATGTGTGTTTTCCCTTCAACCTTTCCCTTTCGGTTCTTGTTGGTTTGAAATATCTTTGAAACGTTCGCGTTGCGTATTCAAAAGGGCTCTTTAGTTCCTTCTAAATTGCACTAATAGATCGATGCTGCTTTTAGTAGTTATATAAGCAGAGGAGGTTAGAAATGAGTAAGCAGTTAAAGTGCTTAGGCCTGAAAAATTTTGTTTGAAAAATACGGAAGAAATGGCAGGGGGAAAAAATCACTTTTTCGAACTTTGTATCTTCTTAGTAAGGATTTCGACAGTTCTGGAAAAAATGCCTAGCTTAAAGTAGCTACTTTAAAATGATAAGAAGCTTCTCCGAGTTTTGTATGACAATTCTATTAAAAACTGAAACTGTTTCTGCAAAGAAAAGATAGTAAAATCCAAGTATCAAAATAAAAATATATTCTTAATACAAATAAATTTATAGCATAGATGTATAAATTAATTGGATGTAGTTAGTTTAATTTGTTTTACGCAAAATTTCGACACAAATATTTCTACAATCAATGTATTGTGATACGTAGGTTAAAACGAGTTAAATACTTATATTTATTTAGAGACATCCCCTAAAATAAGTAATCTTGTTGAATGTTATCATTTAGGACTTAGCCAATTATATATATATATATATATATATATATATATATATATATATATATATATATATATATATATATATATATACACACGATTTAGTTGTTTCATTTGTTCTCAAAAAATGAAATAATACAAGTAAAAATATTAAAAAGTTACACAGTAATGTATTATATCATATAACATATTCGATATTAGAACTTTATAATTCGGCGGATGCATGTAACGCTAAAATGCTTATTTCTAATACAAAAGTCTGACAAAATCTTTGGTTGGTTGAAACACATTTACAGCATATTAAATTATGAAAATCACGTTATATGTGTTACAAAAAGTGTTACAATTGTTACATTTTGTGTACAATCCTGGAGTATTTTATTCTTAGATCTACACTAAACAACAAAACTTTTGCTGGGAACTCATAAGACATTATATCAACTTCTTATCTGAAATACATTAAAAATTTTTTTATAACAAAATAAGAAATACTCCGCTTACAAAAAAATGTAGTAAACAATGCAGCATTATTTTGTTAAAATATAATTATATAACGGTCAAATTACATTTTAAAAGTAATGTGATTCGAAACAGAAAATTGGAGCTTAGTGGTGCTATGAAATGAATGTCAGTATGTTCTCAAGTGTTTCGTACTAATATGTATAAATAGTTTTTTTGAGGAACAACAGATGGTCTGATATAAAATGAATCCATTCAGATATCCAGCTATCAAATAAAAATGAAATTCCTTTCGAATAATACATGCATTTCCCCCTGAGAATAAAGAAATACAGAAAAATTAGTGCAAAGAATATTTTGATGAAATAAATAAATACTTAAAAAAAGAATGTTATTTGAATGAACAGTACATTTGTAAATCTCTTACAAACTTCTTGGATAAAAAATTTAAAAAATTTCATTTATTTTATTGTTACACAAAATAAAGATCTCCCAACGAATATTTAAGTATAGTTTCTCACATTAAGGCACTAAGAAAAAATGTAATTAATCGTTTTACCTTTTTTAAATTCATAACTAAAAAAATTGAAGCCATCAAAAGAATGAATTTACCATTTCCAGTATCAAAAAGTGCGAAACATAGCGAAAAAACGATGCATAATTAGTTTTTGAAACGAAATAGCGCAAGGAGATAAAATTTGTATAACCCTAAATCGTGTTTAATTTTCAAAACATAATGCGTAATTCTAAAGAATGTTTTAAGAAACCTAATGCTTCTCCATCTGCATTTATGCAAACATTATGTAACTAATAATAACACTCCAAATCGAAAGTGGTCTGTTACTAATATCGCAGCAAAACAGTAAAAAAACGTAATTACGGTGTGTAATTGCTCGATTGCTTGAAAGTTAAACGATTGCTTAATGAGTCTTAACGATGTTGTTACATTCTTATTTGCAGAGATTAGAGAAAGAACTTAATATCTTACATTGTCTTAACACAGATACAATTACATTATTTGATCTTTACTTTACTTCATTTTCATCGGATATGCAATTATGTATTATAGTATGTGGTCTTAAGTTTAATGATGAACACATAGCAGATTATTAAAATGTTAAGTATCTATTCATTTGAGAGCTCGTTCCTCAATGCTTAGTTAAAGTATCATTAATAATGATTTAAAGGTTTAAATGGAAGGTTTTATTTTTTATTTCAAATCTAGTTCCAATGTATAATGTTTCAATAGTTAGTTAGTGCTAATGCATTGTAAATTTGTCAATTCAAATTTTGTAAATTTTTAAGTCACATTTATTTAAACGTCCTAAAGGACGTTTAATAAATGAATGTGAACCTTATAACATCTGTTACAATCTTAAGAAATAGACAGGTTTAAACTTTTTAAAGGACGCTTATTTCAAAATTGCGGATTAGTTTTATTACACTGCTAACTTATTTTAAATAATATCATGAAGGATGTGTTAGAACGCTGTGTCATATTGGAAAACAGATTGAAAATTTAAAAATTCAATCCCAACATAAATGTAAGAATGAAACGAAATAATGCTGTAAAATTCTGTCAGATACTGTTGTTAAAATACTTATACGTTTGTTTAAAAATGATTTAAGGGAAAATAGAAAATTTTTATTTCACGGCATGTTTATATATTACTTTAACAATGAATATGAACCCACTTAGTAAGAACCTGAACCAAAATATTTATAACCAATATTCACATTTTGATAAAAGGATTCTTCAAGTAATTACACCTAAATTGTCAATTTAGTCAAAAGGAATAATATGAAGCCCATATACTCAGCGTATCAAAAATATGGCCTTCAAACATCAATTTAACTATCTTAAGATAAACAAATTTTGTAACATATCGCATTTTATAACACTACTAGCCACTGAGTGGTCAGCAGGCGCTGTCCGTGAAAGTTCTTTTCGTGGAATCAGGTGTGACCACTGTTCGCTGAAGCTCGCCAACCCCCGGTGATTCCTACGTATTTCCATTTTGTTTGGTCCTCTAAGAGCAACGCCGTGATGGCCTCAAAATGGCTATTATCAACAAAGTAAATCAAAACACGCTAGAATTGGAAAACTTGGCATGGTTCCAATGGCATTAGGACTAAAAATGTTTGTGACGTCAGCGGTCGAAAATCGCAAACTCCGCTCGTTTCATCAATGACGTCTCATTCCGGAAAAAGGACGAAAGGTGAAAAAAAAAATTATTAAAAAATGTTCTAGATTAAATTTAAAAATTAGGACGCAACACAAAAATCGCCAAAAAGTAGGACTACCTGTGTGCCAAATTTCATTATTGTAAGTGCCATATATTCGTCAAAACTCTGATAAAAGAGAGAGACAAATACAAACACTTCCTTTTATAACAGTAGAGACTAGCTTTATAAGAAACGGATAGCAAGAAACCTCTCATCAGGAACTGGTTTAATTGTCCAAATGTCAAGTGTAGATCTTAATCTCTCATGCATGTGGGACTCTCTTTGTCTTGAGGTTCGTAACCCTTCAAGTGATTTCGAAGAGATATTTCGTCCATCAAGATATAACGAATTTTTGCTAATGATGAGATATATCGTCTCTCAACAAGATATTAATGATTTTTTATGCAGACAACATCAAAATCTGGTCAGTTATTCTAATGAGGAAATATCTCATTCATATATGGTATATGGTCAGTTTTGCTAATGACGAGACATCTCTTTGAGAGAGTCACCAAGATCTGGTCCGTTTTTCTAATGACGAGATATCTCGTTCATAAAGGTATGGTCAGTTTTGCTAACGATGAGATACCTCGCCGAGAGAGCCACAAAGATCTGTTCAGTTTATCTAATGAAAAGATATCTCGTCAATAAAGATGCGGTAAATTTTGCTAATGACGAGATACCACATCAAGAGAGCCACCAAGATCTGGTCAGTTATTCTAATGACGAAATAACTCGTTCATTACGGTATGGTTAATTTTGCTAATGACGAGATACATTGCAGAGAGAGTCACCGATATCTGGTCAGTTTTTCTAAGTACGACGTATCTCGTTCATAAAGGTATGGTCAGTTTTGATGATGACGACATACCTCGTCAAAAGAACCACCAATATCTGGCTAGTTTTTATAATGACGAGATATCTCGTCAATAAAGATACTGTAAGTTTAGCTAATGACGAGATACTTCGTCAAGAGAGCCACCAGGATCTGGTCAGTTTCTCTAATGACGAGATATCTCGTTCACAAAGGTCTGGACAATTTTGCTAATGACGAGATACTTCGTCAAAAGAGCTACCAAGATCTAGTCAGTTTTTCTTATGACAAGATATCTCGTTAATAAAGATACGGTAAATTTTGCTAATGACGAGTTACCACGTCGAAAGAGTCACCAAGATCTGGTCAGTTTTTCCAACTATGAGATATCTCGTCAATAAAGATATGGTCAGTTTTGTTAATGACGAGATACATCGTCGAGGGAGCCACCAGGAGTGATAAGAACTTGCCATGGGACAATCATACTGGAATAGGTACTTAATATTGTCATTTTTATCCCTTGTGGGTCTTAATTCATCAGTTAGGTTTATGGCCAGATACGACGTAGGAAAGCCTCAGGGAAATATAAGAGAGTAGAAAAGAACATTGGTAAACAACTGTTCAAGGGATAATAATATTTTATCACAGATATATTTTCCTGTTGAAATCATTCTATTTTTTTTCCTTACGTAGATGAAAATGTTTAGGGTTTAAAGTGTAAGGCCTGTTTTTATTTATTTTTGCTCATAACAGCTTCTCTTAATGAACAAAAGGAGTAAGGACTGCCGTTTTATATTATCTTTAAGGACCTCTATAAGTTAAAGGGAACTGTCATGCTTTTCTCTACGGAAGATTATGTTTCGTGTGTTTCATCAATAGACCCAGGTATTAGGTGGCTTGGTTGTAAGGTATCGGATTAGCAGCCGGAAGATTGCGAGTTTTAGACTTGATCCAACCAAAAGGTTCGTGGGCGCTGGTACTCGTTAATTATACTGTGGTCTCAAATGTCTTCATGTTGGTGTAGTTTGTAAATTTTGAGAAGGGTCCTAACTCAGATGTTGACCTCTTCATCTGACTGTTCATAATGACGAGGCATCGTCCTTGGTTCTTTCCATTTAATATTAATTCCTGACCGTGAAAATATCTCCTTTGTGTTGCTCCACTTTGACGTTAACACAACAACTTACATGATATTATTGGATGATTTTACTATTTGTAATAAATCAGTAATAATCATACATTGTCCTAAATTTTTTATTTCCTTTTTACCACACCTGTTTTTAATTATGAATGTATAATAAACTAAAAACTGATTAGAATTAAGCAGAAATTATGAGAATTAGATATGCATCAGCAATTAAAAATTTCATTCCACTTATTATAGCGCTTCGCTTAAATACAGAGGCTGTTCGCACATTTTTTAGACGATTTTGGTTAGAGGTAATAAAAAATCGTTTGCTGCAAAAGAAATAATCGCAGTTGTTCTATGTTTTTAAAAGTCAAAATTATCGTCTGCGGCTTGAGAGGTTTGCTTTTATTAAAAATGGCGTTTTTAACGAAGCAGTGGTTCGAAGGCTATATTTATGCTCTTTCCGAAGAGAAATATTCATATTACGTTATCCAAAAAACGAGGTGAGAGTCATGGTTTTGTGATATCTAAAGCATCGACAGGTAATATCGTCAACAAGAAAGGAAAAAAACGTCAAATTCGTCTCAAGTGGGAAAAAAATTCCAAAAAAATTCCAAGGAAGAAAGGGACATCTTCGACTATTGCATAGGTACGTTGCTTAATGTTAAAAGAAAATCCCCCTAGTCAAAGGACAGTTGCAAAATCATTAAAATGCTCGGTGTCAACTGTAAACAAAATGATAAACGTTGATTTAAATCTTAAGAAAGCGAAAAACGCAATGTGTATCGTCTTTCTCCAAAGCATATCGCTGAACGCAGGACACGCTGCCGATTTCTATATGAAAAACACTTATCCAAAGAAAAATGGAAAAAATTGTAACAATAGATTAATTATGGGTGTATTTAAATGATTGAAGCAAAAAATAAAGCCATTTATTATGATAAAATGGGAGACAAAAATTTCACATGGTTCACAGAATCGTAAAAAAGTTTTTCTAAGGGATTCATGATTGTTGCTGGTTTTTCATATAGTGGCAAGTTAAAAATAAAGAGAGTGGAAAAAAATGTTAAGATTAACTCCAAGTACTACCAGGAACATATTTTATCGCCAATTTTTCTGAATAAAATACAATCGCTTTGTCCACAGTGCCATCAATCTGTGGAACTCCATCAAGACAAAGATAGCAGTCACACATCAAAATCCACTGTAAATTTCCTAAAAGAAATGGAACAAAAAACCGGTATCAAGGCCATTCCCTTCACTGATATCCCTACTAAATCTCCCGATGTTTCACCTATGGATTTTTGTGCTTTCGGACTTTTAAAATCTGCATTATACAAACGTCGTCCCACAACCCTTACAGGACTCTGGAAAGCTGTTCACGAGGAATGGGATAGCATACCTCTTCTGACACTTCAAAAGGCATTATTATTCTGGAAATTACTGCGTCGAAAGATAGTTCAGAATAAGGGCTATCAAATAAAACATTTAAAACACAAGAATTTTATGTAATTTAGTTTTGTGAATACAATATACATTGTCTAAAAAATGTGTGAACAGCCTCTGTATGTAGATATATGAACTGCTTGAAATGATATTCGAATGTTTTTAACAGAAATGACAATGTTAATAAGGAGCAATAATTTTTGAATAAACGTTAAACCGTATGATTTATTTCAATTTAGCATTTTAACTTACAGAGCTAGCGTTGTAATTATCGTGCTTAATAAACTCATTTTTCAATCGATTGATTAATCAACTAAAATGTCAATAATGATTTAAGTTAATCGATTGAAAAATTAGTCACTATGTAACAAATCAATTAGTCTTGAAATCTTTAACAAAATTTCCATAGTCGGTGTATACAAAAATAGAAGATATTTTTTTAGTCATTTTAGCATGATTTTCTCGACTTAAAACGAATTAAATACGAACACATTTTTAAAGTACAATATTCCTGTCATCTGGACCAGTAGGAACAATGTTTTCCGTTGCAACAATGATACATCTACACCTCATAAATTACGTGATGATATGTCCACGGAATTAGTTATGGAATCAAATTTTAATTTATTTTATGAAATGGCTTCATTACTACAAAATAAGTTAATTTAACTAACATATATGATTCACTTTTCGTCACTATAAAATATAAACAATAAATAATTCTATCATGTGATCCTCTTTTGCATTTTGTTGTAATTTTTCTCTTCAACATGTAGGTAAATATTTAGTTGCATAAAATCAAACACACAGAGGACATTGCTCAATTTTTAAGCTATAATCTTGCACCATAAAAGCCAAAGCCCAACCAAATATGTACAGGACGCACATACTATATTTACTGAATTCAGAACGTTATATGGATGTACATTTTAAATCATAAAAGTCATGATTTTTTTATTAAAACCAAAGCACTCTAATGTGAATATCGCACATAATCTAAGAAGGTTGCGTGTTCAAATCACGTCCGGGTCACCATTATTGTGGTTTGTAGTGGTGATTGATGATGGAAGTAAAACGCTCGGATTTGAATCCACATTAGATTGTTTTCCAACATGACAAACACAAGAGCACAGGTAAATGCATCTTCCCACGCCGTGATCCATCTGTTACCAACTGTTTAGAATAAAATGTCCCTTCAAATGATACCATATAAGGCTATGGAATCTGTCTGACTATACAAGGAATTATGAATTAGTTGATTAGCAACTTGTAATTGCTGCGCCATCTCTTGTTGCACTCTAATCATGACTGTTCTGTAATAAAGATGCTGGTTTTATTGCTCTCGGCCCTGCTCGTCTTTAATTGTCAATTAAGCAGTAAGACATGTAAAAGTCTCATATATATATATATATATATATATATATATATATATATATATATATATATATAGAGAGAGAGAGAGAGAGAGAGAGAGAGAGATATATATATATATGCTTTGTCAAGACCACCACCAGGAGGGCTAAATTGAAAGGACTAAAACTGATTAGTCGTTACTTATGATTGATTTTTAGCCATAGTTAGTTTTCAATTGCAAGTGAGATTAAACTTTGAGCATCACTCTTTGTAAGCAATGAAAAACGTTGTTTTTTTCCGAAAAGAGTACCCCATCGCAACGCCACACTCAACGTTTTTTTTCCAAGGTCCTTCAGATAAAGAATCAATGCAGGCACTTTTTGTCCAATAGACAAAATACATCATGTCACCTGAGTTTTCCGTTTCGATCTAAAATACCTTTTTCTTCTCTCCGTAGTTGGAGCTAATACATCTTCTCGAAACTAAACTAAGAAGTCTCGGAACTTTTTTCCCTTTCTCTTCTGAAAAGGTGAAAGCTATTTAGAAAGGTGATGCTGTTCTGTTTTTCCATTTATTTTGGTACGAACTCTTCTCAAGGCGTCCTTTTTTTAACGATTGCTACCTTTCTCACACCGGGAAAAAAATTAGCGGAAACTTTTCTAGGGATCAGGAGACTTTTCTCGGTTTCTATAAATAGAATCGCGCATTGGATGAAATGGGTTCAATCAAGACAATGCTAACTATTCTCGGATTTTAAAAGGGATTCAGATCGAAGCGAATTGATTTTCAATTGTGCTTTAAGAAACGTAAAACGGAATTTTGTTTGAACTGTTTTTCAACTTGACTCGTGTGAAAATAGCACTATCCCATTTAGTATTAGCAATATAGCAATTCCAGTATCCAATATAGCAATGTAGCAATTCCAATATCCAATATAGCAATTCCAATATCTAATATATATATAGCAATTCCAATATCCAATATAGAATCGCGTATTGGATGAAATGGGTTCAATCAAGACAATGCTAACTATTCTCGCATTTTAAAAGGGATTCAGTTCGAAGCGAATTGATTTTCAATTGTACTTTAAGAAACGTCAAACAGAATTTTGATTGAACTGTTGTTCAACTTGACGCGTGTGAAATAGCAATATCCCATTTAGAACTATGTGAAAGTGATATTGTAATCTAAATACTCAGGGGAACATTTATGTTTATATTATTCTCAGGCCATTATACATTGATTCGAGATAATGGACTCTTCTCCCCTTAGTTTCAAGGACCTCAGGGCTACGTCGCCTTTAGTTTTGTACGGGATTTACGGACACACACACACACACACACACACACACACACACACACACACACACACACACACACACACACACACACACACACACACACACACACACACACACACACACACACACACACACACACACACACACACACACACACACACACACACACACACACACACACACACACACACACACACACACACACACACACACACAATGTACCCTATTGATCATTTCTTCTAGTGGGTTTGCTGGGAATACGGGAGTCACACGAACGAGACACCTAAGCGACCATTTCTTGCTTTCATCCCCATTTCTGCTCAATCCATCGTTTTTCATTCACGACATCGGGGCCGCCAGAGCTCGGATGGAAGAGTGACGGATTAGCAACCGGAGGGTTGCGAGTTTAAATCCAACCAAAGACCATCATGTATAAAAGGGGATGGTGCACTTAAAATCTATCACGTCCTCAAATGCCCTCACGGTGGTGTGGTAGTTTGGGGTTCCAGCTCCGGTGTGACCTCGTCTTCTGACCGTGGTTCAAAATTACGTGGTGTTGTTTTTGGGTTTGATCCCGGACCGATGCCATTGTGTTGCTCCAGAGTGAAGTTAATTAAAAAAAACCTACCTCGTTTTTGCCCTTTCGCATAATTTTTTTATTTGACGTTGGTTTGTCATGCGTTTGGTACAGCTCGACTAAAGGCCCCTTGTGCCTGAAAACACAAAGTTAACCAAACTTGAAGTGGTCTTCGGTCATTTCGTCCACTTTACAAAGGAGACAGATAATTTATATCGCTACTCCAATACGGTGTAATGGTAATGGTAATTTTAGTTAACGTCGTACTAGAGCTACTCAACGGGCTATTGACGACGGTCCGGAATCAATCCCTTAAGGGAAAGATTCGAGGACAACACCTCGTAATTTTGAACCACGGTCATATGACGAAGCAACACCTGAGCTGGCACCCCACTCTTCAAACTTCCACGCCAACCCAACGTGAGGACTTTCGGACACGACAGATTTAAGGTGCACCAGCCGCCTCTACACCATACGTTTACAAACATCCATGCCCGGACCCGGATTCGAACCAGGAACCTTGCGATCTAGAGGCTAACACCTTAACCACTATACCGGTTGGTCGGCCAAATACGGTGTAAGTGTCTTTGTAGGTAATCATGTCCGCTAAGAAGTAACAAAACGACTCACTACATCTCTGGGCAAGTAACCTGGGATACGTCCTCAATAAAACATTCCTGTTTCTTCTTGTAGATTGAGTGTATTAGTCCTTATATGTATAGACGAGCAAATACGCTTCTTGTATCGTAGTGGCTAAGGGGATTTAGTTTGGGGAAAATGTGATAAAGCCTTAACCAATTGGTTCGCTTGTTCATTGCCAATATTTTAGTTATTATTTTCCATATTTTGTATTTTCCAAAAAAATATTGTGCTTGATGCAATTTAGGACTGGAACAAGCATTCTAATTTGTCTTGCAATTTTGCATTTTTTTTGCTTTGTTGAATTTTTATGTATTTTTCTTGTTTTATTTTATTACATTATGTGTGTTTATAGAATTATGCTAACAAAATTCAGACTTTCAGTTTGGAATGAAAGCTAAAATTTGAAATGCTTTTTTAAATCACTTTCGATTTTAGTAAATTATTTAAAGCGTTAAGTTTTAAGTTTGACCCAAAAATAAAAGTAGAAATTGTGTGATTCTGCATTATATTCCGATTTTCTTACTGGTTGTATGTTGGTTAGTGTAGTTAAGAATTTCAGTTCACTCTGAAACACTTAACGTTTGGAGTCAAAATTTCTAGATTCTTTTCCGATTAGTTTTTTGAAATTTCAAAATTAATCTCGCAAGAAAATAAAAACTTCTATTTTATAGGGTCTTTGATTTTTGAATAGTACATATATAGGCTATATAGGATATATAGGATTTTATAGGATACATATATAGGATTTTAAGACGTACATATAGACAAAAATAAGTCACACAAATCCATCCAGCTCGTAATTTTGCAAAATTGGTCCGATACAGACGGATGAGATATATTGTGATTAACAAAATGTGTCAGATTCTGACGGACGAGATATCTCGTCATTTAAATAATTGACCAAATATTGATCTTGTCATAATAATATCATCAATATCCTGATGACGGGTTACCTTGTCGAAATCACTTTGAGAGTTAAGTTTTATTTTCGTCAATTTTAAGAATTTGAAAATCAGATACAAAGTAATACTATAAATAAAATCGTAAGAAATAGAAATATACGTATTCTAACTCGGGAAAGACTAGCAGTATCATATGGTACCAGAAATAAAGGTTTAAAATATTATAATTTTCTTCATTAATATGCAAATTTTTTTTTTCTTTGTCAGTAGATGACACCACTCAAGAGAGTGAAAAATCTCCTTTCTAGATAATAATTTAAGTGAACAACACATAAGTGTGTTACTTTGAGCGGGTGAAACAAGAACATTTTTGGGCTATGATAAAAGGACGTATCAAGAAGTAAGTACAACCGTTCTCTCTTTTCTGATACATATAGGAATGAAAGTTTGATACAATATTTATCGTTTATGACTAGATATTATGTACACAGTGTTTAAAAAAATGTAATAATATTATGTAAATTTTTTTATTGGAATTTTACTGGTACAGTTTGATGCCACTAGGCTTTAACACTATCATTTCTCATTGCTTGGATTTGTACTGATTTTTTGCTCTAGAAAATAGAAAAATAGTTTAAAAGCGTATATTTGAATTTTTTATTTTACATAATAGAATAGTTATAAAATAAATGTGTATAAAATAATAATACTAATATTTTGCATAAATATAACAAAAAAAAAATTTATTTCTATTGCTTATTTTATAAAAATAACAAAGTCAAAATTATAAAATGGGGAGGGAGTTGTAGGTTAAAATGCAGCTATGGAGTTAAAATGTGTCTTTAATTATATTTTTCAATATATTATTTCTTATGGCAGTTTTTATGTATAGATTTAAATCATGGGAATATTTTATTATTTTGAAATACAGTTTTATTTTTCAGAAATATTTAACGCTAGAAGAAGCTCTTCTGCTTTTTGATGAATTAAACTCAGAGTCGGACTTAGAAGATATCTATATTGAACCTCTCGATGTTGTAGTAGTATCAGATGAAGACTCGGCAGAAGAAGATGTGAAGGAAGACTTACAGATAATTTATCTGGTTGTCAATTACGTGTAAATGTAGAAGCTTCATGGAAAAAAGGCAGAAAAGATTATATAGATTTAGATTCAGAAGATGAGATGATCTGGCAAACTTTGCTAATGAAAAAAGTAGCGAAAAAAATCAAGAATACTTGTATAAATAAATTCAAAACCAGTTGGGTTCAAGATATGCTACTATAAAATACACTAGTCGAGTTAGCACTATGTGCGTATAATGTGACGTAGGTCTTTCTATAGACTGTTTTATAGACTTTCACACAAAATAACATTGGAAATAGACCATGCAATAAAGTTATGGACTATATTTCATAAAAAAAAAATGCCAGTATTATTAGTAATACTATTTGTATTACCATTTGTTTTTTGCGCTTTCTGGATAGTAAAAAGTTTTTCTTCTTCTACTCGTAGGATATATTTTTATACTATTATATATTTATTAAAATGTGTTCTTGTATGCCATACATTTATATTTTTATGTTACGAGTAATTTCAAATCACAAACTGGTATATATTTTTTTAAACCGCTTGATTCGGTATCAATAAGAAATTGCATTACTTATAATTTGCTCCCTTAAAAGACTAGTGGTACCATATAGTACCAGGCATTTTTGACAATGTTATTAAAATTTTACAACAAAAAAAGGCTTTTCCTACTTAAATAGCATTCTATCAACAATATACTAGAAATAAATTGATATTGGAAAAAAAAATTAATTCAGGCTTTGCCGGGCTAAAGTGATTAACTATTTTTATGAAAAGATATTCCATTTAATTATCTTTTGATGATTCTATTCTTTTTAACTATCCTATTTTAAATGTGATTTTTTTTTCTATTTTAAATGTTTTTTTTTGTCCCACTTTAAATATTTTCATCCCTTTTTGAGAATGGTAATGGTAATTTTTAATTAACGTCGTGCCAGAGTAACACAACGTGCTAATGACGACGGCCCGGGATCAATCCCCTAAGAGAAAGATCCGGGGACGACACCACGTAATTTTGAACCACGGTCAGATGACGAGACAACACCTGAGCTGACACCCTATTCTCCTAACTTCCACACCAAACCAACGGGAGGTGAGGACTTCGGCCACGACAGATTTAAGGTGCATTAGCTGCTTCCACACCATACGCTTACAAACATCCATGCACTGACCCGGATCAGAACCAGGAATCTTCCGATTAAAAGGCTAAGACCTTAACCACGTGACCAGTTGGTCGGCTTTTTTGAGAATTGAGGCTAATAAAAAATAGGCATGTACAGTAGGGTGGAGCGAAAAACACGAATTTCGGAAATTGAAAACGCCTATGGTGGGAATAGTTGGGGACTACCATGCTTATTAATAATACAAAATATGAGCTAAATCAATTAATATCTTCAGGTGCCAAAATCGCTTTGAAATTTCGAAATTTTGCCAATTTGTTCACAAAAATAATAATAACGCATTTAAAAAATTTAATACATCTTATTTAAAGCCATGGGCGAGTGAAATGAACTTCCCTGCGTGTAAAAAAAAAGTTTTACTCCTAACATTATCCCGGAAAATAAAAAATTTCCTCTTTATTTAGAGCGCTATCACGCGCGTCTCCACTCCGCTCAATAGACTCATCATTGCGACCACGCGTTTACACGGGCGCTTCCCCTTGTAGATCTTCGCTGTTTTTGCATTATGAAAGCAACCCAGAACTCAGCACGAGGAGGTGGCTGCATAACGAGTCCCCCCCCCCTAAAAATTTAATTTAAGTTACTAGCTTACCCTAAAAAATTGAACTGAAGTTACTGGCAAGTGGTTTAGCTTAAAAGTGGTTGAGATTGGCTTTTAGTTTCAAATCTGGGTAAAGCAAGTCTAGAAGCAATTCTTGACCGAATAAATCCATCTCATGCTTCTGTACCACATACTGTACTATATGCTTCAGTTACTAGTTTAACGCAACATTCTACTGCTTGTGAATGGCATGGAAAGTTAAACATGTTACTATTGGTTGGAACATCTAGAATCATAGACTTGAGTTGAGTTGATCATCAGAAAGAGATACTGTAAGTGGTGGATCTGTTATGGAGTCTGATTGCCATTCAATTCGATTTATGTAATCGTCTGCTTCGAAGTTTAACTTGGGAATTTTGAAACTCTCGAATATTCTTTTCTACATTATTTTTTGTGTCTTCATTTTAAATTCTTCTAAGGCTCAATTCTTTGACGTGTTTTCGATCATCAGCTAACATCACCAAAATATTATTTTCTGGATGATCATAATAAGCATTTCTTTGCAAAATTATATCTACTACAGTTTTTTAATCCTCAGGCAATAATCTCAATTATTTAAAATATTTGAAAAATGAAGACTCCCGTACCGACATGATGACTGACTGTACCTTCACAACATACTCTGTTAATATTTTCACGTTATATGTTGGATCTTCTGTTGAAACATTTAAGCTTAAAATTCTATTTGTCGTCGTAAACCATTTTTCACAAGATTCTAACATTTTTCCAATTCCTCCGCTGTATTCTTTTAGTCCAGTGGTTTTCCCTTCTAAATGTTGCAACAAATGACGTAAGGTAGCTGGGTAGTTCATTTGTTTGTAATAAACAAATAAATAAATGCACAGGACGTCCTAAAAAGATCTCGATATGTCGAATGACTCCATTTTTAAAACCTATATTTACCACTGTACCATCACAACCAACCACTTCCATCTTAGAAAGATCGATATTTTCTCCAAAAAAGGTGAAATACTTGTTTTAATATTTTGAGAATAGTCAGTTGGGTATGAATGACATGTCCCATATATTTTGATCCTAGTTCTAGTATTACCACGATACGTTCTTCTGTTACCGTCTTTCTTGCAATACTTTCTCTTTCTTTAATCATTACTAAATTTAATCCTTTCGCTCATTAAAGTATATTCCATATTCTGATAAAGAGGTAGTTTCCTCATTTTTCCTTTTCAGGTAGCTGCGGGTCTTTGTCCTTTCTCTTCTAATTTTACTACGATCAACTATGTTTGAAGAATCAAAATTGTAAATTTTTCCCATATCCTTCAAAGCTGTAATCTTTTCTTCAAGCATTCTGCTGGTTTTAATGTCAACATTTCCAATAACCATTTTTCGAAATGTCCTTTGATCTGTTAGAAAAGCTCTTTCAGCAATAGGTACTTTCATTTTGAAAGTACAACTGAGAAAGTTCTTACATTTACATATGGTAAAATCAAAAAGATATTTTACTGCTGATTCCCTGAAGAACACAGCCTTTTTCAAGAAATATATTTTGCAAGTATTTTTTAATAGTTTCTTAATATTTCTATATGCTTTATGGTATTTTTCAGCATATATATTATTTGTTTGTTTTTTACAGTTGGAATCGAACTTTTCCCCCACAATCCTTTAAGCTCTTTAATTAAAATTGAACATACATCAGCCACATTCTAGCATCTCTTTTAGTATCGTTCTGTATGCAAAGATAATGCTTCATAACATATGCATATGTTGGAAGCATGTTAGGCTTCATTATTTCAGCCATTCCAAATACGGGACATATATCTACTGATAGTGTCCTAGGCATTCCGACTTATTCACAGAAGCGTGTATCCTTAACAAACAAAACTGAACTTAAAGATTAAAATTCGATGCAAAAAATATCTAAAATAAATAAAAATACACTGTAAAATACGCACCAACAAACGAAAGCGAATCAATTTGAGCAAAGAACTTAGTTTTCTTCGATAGACTAGATCGGTAGGGCATTTGCAGGAGCATACACCTATTAGATATTTACAAAATATGTGGGCGGGTATTTAAAGAAACCCAGACACCTCCACTCCATGTGGTGAAATAAGAGTGATTTACACCTTATAAACAAGCGAAGAAAGGGAAGCGCCCGTGCACCCTAGTAACTAGGAATGCAATAGTGAGTATATTGAGAGGAGTGGAGACGTGCGTGATATAGCGCTCTAAAAAAGTGGAAATTTTTTAATTTCCGGGATAATGTTAGGTGTAACACTTTTTTTTAACAATCTGTGAAGTTCATTTCACTCACCCATGGCTTTAAATAAGATGTATTAAATTTTTTTAATGCGTTGTTATTATTTTTGGGAAGAAATTGGCGAAATTTCGAAATTTCGAAATATAAAGCCATTAACTTGAGATATTCTATTTCAGCGGACTCGTTATCTTTTGGTGCTTTATGGGAAGTAATATAGTAGTGTATAGCATTTTAAAGAGTGACTGTTTTTCATGACTAAAAGGCTTTTGTTGATTAATATATTTTATGAATCTAGATCATCTTAAAGTCAAAAACGCTTCGTGAGATGACTTATTAAGTTTATTTTAACTTTATAGCACAGAGATATAAAATGCTCGTTGATTTAGGAGTACAATTACACCTCTCATCGTTGAAGATTTCCTTAATTTTAATTTCATTTCAATGTAGTTTTACTGATTACATTTCGAGTTATTTACGAGTGATTTTAATCCTCCAAAAGATAAAGCAGCGTATATTTGCGTTCCATGAAGTCTGATTTCAATTGATTAATTTAATAATCAGTTGTCAGGAAAGTAACTCGTAAGAGGTTGCTTTAATTGAATTTTAAATTAATCTCAATTGCTATTTGGAATATAATTCAATTGAACGCAGTTAGTACAAGTCGTTACGCATGCATTTTACTATAGTATGAGGGACAGAAATCTACGTTATTTATTTATTGCCGAATAGCAACAACGAATATAAACACCGTTACCGGATTCATTTGCCAATTTTGCAGCTTAGTTCATATATGCTGGATTTAAGCTTTTGCTTTGGAAGCTGATTGGATTGGCTACCAAGATTGTTGATTTGGGGGCCTTGGTAGCTGATTGGAAGAGTAACAGACTAACAACTGGAGGATTTATAGATTGAATCCAACAAAAGACCGTCGTGTACAAAGGGAGTTGATGCACGTTAAATCTGTCGTGGCCTCAAATGTCTTCATATTTGAGTGGTATGGAAGTTTGGAGACTGGGGTACCTGCTCAGAAGTTCCCTCGTAATCTAACCATGGTTCAAGATTACGTGGTGTTGTCCTGAGATCTTTCCCTTTGGGGATTTATCCCGTACCGTCATCAATAGCTTGCTGTGTTGCTTCTGTATGGCGTTAATTAAAATACCTAAATGCATAAGCTTTGGAGTTGCATATAATGTGGTTCAAACTACTCGAAATAGCTCGACATTCTTATGAAGCTCTTCAACAGTATGATTATACACTATCTAATCATAAGTATTTGGACACCCATGCAAATGACGATATCTGCGGTCCTGATATACGTCACGCCCTCCGCCGTTAAATATCGTGTAGAGGACAACATTGGCATTAGTCGCATGCAAGATTCCACGAAGTGCAGAGTTATCTGATTTCGTAATCGTCGGGTATCACAGTAATGGCCGATCCTTAAGGGACATATCTAGCGAGCTAAATTACACAAAATCGACAGTGGCGTATGTGATTCAGAAGTGGAAGGTGAGCGGTGAATGTAGGAATGTGCCCCGAGTCGGCAGGGTTTGGGCCTGGCGTCTGCTTGGAGAACGCCTCTTTCCAGAATGCATTGTGCCCACAGTAAAGTTCGGAGGAGGTGGAATTATGGCCTGGGGGTGTTTCTCCTGGAATGGACTGGGATCCCAGGACTTGATCATCCTAAGAGACTAAGAAAAACGAACCTTTTCTCATATTGCATGATGCATATATATATTTATAATGTAACCTAGTTTAAGGATTTAATGTATATTCTGTATAGATGTAAGGATGTATAAATGTAATGTAATGTACTCTAACATTCTGGGTAGACATGTCACCTTGGTGGCATGCTCTACTCATCCAACCACACTTATTTAAACTGGTACAGTGTCTCACGGCACTAGGCACGGGAGTGTGTGTTGGTATTAGTTAGTTAGTTAGTGTTCGGTTCAAATTCATGGTAAGCTCAACGCCGAGACCTACTGCACTATTTTGGATGACAGTGTGCTTACTAAGTTGTGGCATTTTTACGGGTTGGACCCATGTTACTTTCAGGACGACAGCGCCAGCATATTGCGAGGTCCACCATGGATTGGTATGGTGACAATGAGGTTAACCGAATGGACCTGTCTGCCCAGAGCCCAGATATGAACCCTATCGAGAACCTTTGGGACGAGTTGGATCGCCAAATTAAACGGTGCAACAACCGTCCAAAATTGTTGAAGGAACTTACATGTATTCTCAAAGCCGAGTGGAAGAAAATACCACGAGCCGTCATACAAGGACTTGTGGAAAGCATGCCCCGGAAGGTTGAGGGTCTAATTGCCTCTCGTGGAGGCTCTACCAATTATTGAATATGAATAAATTTTGTTTTCTTTTCTATCACAGGTGTCCAAATACTTATTGTTAGATAGTGTAGAAAGCAATGGGAAGTCTGTAAGATAAAAACCAGTGCAGAAACAAAAATGTATGCCAAAATAGCCTTAGCTTTAATAAATACCGAATTTCCTTTCAGTTAGGGAATGGGACAAAATTGAAGATGTTCAGAATGTAGTATGCTGGCTGCCATGTATTTATTAGAAGTAGGCATTGATATCAGTAAAAGTAAACGAAACGCTGTTACATATTTTTTGAATTATTTGATTTCATTTAGAGGTATTAAATCCATTTAAGTGAATTTATGAATGCTATATAATTTATAAATGCATCAAGATTGGATGAAGTATGAATAAAATTTTGCAACAATAAACATGAACAATTGAGAAAATATAGCGCAGATGCTTTTAACGGGTCTACTAGTAGTTTAAATAACAATTTAAAAGTCCCTATTTTTATCCTGAGAATATAACGCGTGCTAAGAAACTCAGTATACCATTGCTACAAGTAAAATAAGTAATTTTTGACAACATTTCTGAGAAAATATTTCATCCTTAAAGGTTAATAATCATGCAGATGATTATTTCTTTTCACCCATTGTTTTTACCGTTTATCTAAACAAGTAATTGAATTAATTAGTCTCAGTCTCGGTTATGAAACAGACGTTGAAGACCTTTTACCAAGAAATTTAAACTAGAAAATTAAAAAAAAACCTAAATATTTTCTTTGTAGGGTTGTCATGACAATCGAGCAACCAAATATGGATGTTTTTCTTCAATGATTGACATGTCGTGGTGCCAAAACATTGAAATTGGCGTCTCTTGAAAAACTTTCTCCCAAAAGAAAAACGGGAGCCGAGGTAGTCCGGTTGGAAGAGTAACGGAGGGTTGCAAGTTCGAATCCAACCAAAGACCATGGTGTACATAGAGGGATGGCACACGTTAAATCTGAAATGGCTTCAAATATCCTCACGTTGGTGTGGTGTGGAAGTTTGGAGTGATGATGTACCAGCTCGGGTGTGACCTCGTCAACTGACCGTGGTTTGAAGTTACGTGGTGTTATCCTCGGATCGGTGTCCGGGTTTGATCCTACCCGTCCTCAATAGCCCGTTATGTTGATCCCATTGCAAAGTTAATTAAAATAAATACCTGGTATGTCTTGCTTAGTATGGTTCGATACAAACTAAAGCAAAACAACACACTCTGCGACATTCAAATAATATTACATGGCACTCCTAATTAGTTAGCCACGTTAATTACGCCTGCCCTAATGCTAATGACAAAATAAAGAAACAGCTGAAGTTATTGCACCGAGCCCTCGACGTCCAATTACAAGAACTTCTGTTAGAGGAACATCTTCTGAAGAACTACACTTCGAAGTGATGGTTCCATTTCTTGGGTCTCCCAATTGTGTTAGTCCTAGGTTGTATTAGAGTAAGGGTCCTCGAGTATCTGGAGTACCGTACTTGGGCTTGGGACGACATTGTTACGAACAGTTCGAGAGTGCCCTTGATGAAATGATGTCTGCGAGTTTTCTTTGTTGCAAGGAGGCGATGGGATTAAGCTTCACGAAAATATTAGCTTAGCACTCTGAATTATTTCGGCTGGATAACTGTTCGGATTTTGGTGTTGACGAAAACCACACATATATAACAGCGGGTAAACCATGACCTGTTTAGCGACTAAAAATATTTCATTAACCAGATGAAGGGATATGAGTATAGTGATATTTTTCACGAGCTTGAGGTAAGCTATTCGAAGGAAGTGTTATGAGGTTGATGAATGTGTTTGCTTTTCAGTAAGCATTGTTATTTCTTAACGTATTGTATCAGAGGGCCGCTGTAGCCCGGATGGTAAGAGGAACGGATTTCGCAACCGGAGGGTTGTGAGTTCGTATTCAACCAAAGTGTCGTGTGTACAAAGGTGGGGGAGGGATTTCGCGTTAAATCTGTTGGGCTCAAATGTCCTCATGTGAGCGGGGTGTTTGAAGTTCAGAGCGTGGGGTGACAATTCAGGTGTGACCTCTTCATCTGACAGTGGTTCAAAAGGACATTGTGTTGTCCTCGGTTTTTCCCTTTGAGGGTTGATCCCGGACAGTCGCCAATTGCCCATTGTGTTGCTCCAGTTTTAGGTTAATTAAATGCCTACCTATCTTTACTAATGCGCATCTAAAATACTTTTTATCAGTTTTATGGTAGAAAAAGTATCATAACCAACGCGACCGTATAAACACCACTAATTTCAAACAATATAAACCTACGATTGAAAAGAGTATAGTTGTATGAATAATAAATAAGCAAAACTTGAAACGTTCCGGTACGATATTTCAAAAACTTTCACCTAAATAAGATATATGTATAACCCTTTACTCTTCACACGAGATAAGAAAATGTGTTTAAAAGTCCCTAGACAAGGTCTTCAGAAGTATCCATCCCCTCCGTAGGATTTGTAAAAAGTTCTAAACCAGCATCGTCACAATCGAAACTCCAGCGAAATACCATTCGGGAGATCGGTTAAAAAGAATTCCCTCCTAACAGAAAAGTAATAAAATAACCCGAAATACTTTACCTTCTCTCCTTGCAGTGTTTGAGAAAACGTAAAATTGAGCGGACTTTGAAACTCAAAACCGTTACACCGAGGTCTGGAAAGAAACTTTCTGGAAATAAAGAAGCTAGAAAAGACAAATCCCACTTGGAAAAACTACTTATAGCCTTTCATATATTTCTCCTCTCCTTCAAAGGTTTGAAGTCGGATGCATTTTTCAAATTGAATATTCAGTAGTGATTTTATTTCCATATAAAGTGCCTTAATCGACCTGGGGTATTGTGCATAGAAGCTCATGAGCATTTAGCCTCTGGCATATGCATCTGGTATAAATTGAGAAAACATAGATGCCTTATATTGAGGGAAGATGCAGGAGTGATATTATTTCATGGAGCGTAGGCTATATAACTCCACATTGCTTTACCGGTAAACAGTTTTATTCTGTTAGAAAGACTAAAACAGAATTCCGTCGGAAACGTAGATAAATATAGGCACTGCTGGAACTTATACATTCCTGTCATGTTTATTTCGGTATCTTAAGCTATAAAAGGAGTGGATATCTCTGTAAAATGTCAGTAAAATACTCTCTGAGTTTTTAGTTTGTTGTTTTTGGTATTTTGATTCAAGAAACGCAGGACGGATTTGGGTCTAAACGATGAGGAATAAGTTGCTTATGGTATAAGGGTCGTAGAGGCTTAAGCATCTCTTTGCCTTATTTCTCTTTAGGTCAAAAAATGACCCTCCTTTTGCAAAAATCTTCACGGAATTTGAAAATTTGTGCAAGAATCCGCATGTTTTGTAGTATTTTTGCTCAAAAACCTTCGTAAATCTTCTTTGTCCATGATCTTAGAAATACGTTATTTGCAAGTTTATAAATGTTAACAACAAGAATAAGTTGTGGATGACACGAGGGTCATGAAAAAAGTTCCGGAGGTTCAAGTCTCTTCTCCTTTTCTATTTAACTCTCCAAGTGGTTACGACAAGATTTCTCGTCCATCAAGATCTGCACGTAATTGCCTACAGGGTTTAAAAATTTTCTGAACAAATTAGCCACTGAGCGACCCTTTAGAGGGTTAGTAAGCGGTTTAGCTACTGGAGGGTTGCAATTTCGACTCCAACACAAGACCGTCGTGTACGTGGGGTTGGTGTTTGTTAAATCTGTCGTGGCCTCAAATGTTCTCACGTTGGCGTGATGTCGAAGTTTGGAGAGTGGGGGTGCCAGCTCAGGTGTGACCACATCATCTGACAGTGGTTCAAAATTATGTGGTGTTGTTATCGGATCTTTGCTTTAGGGGGTGGACTGTCGCCAATAGCCCTTTGTATTTTTTCCAGTGCGACGTTAATTTAAATACATACCCTACTGCTACTTGAAAATCTGATAGAAAACCTTCTAATGGTTTCCAGTAGTCACGTGACCTCCACCCGCGTCTCCTGATTGTAACCGTATGCGCTCTGTCATTGATCTCCATTCAATGGCACTCTGTATCACGAAGGGAAACATTTGAATTGATTACAACCAGAGATATCAATTACATTAGGATCGTTTAAGACTAAAGCAACGCACTCATAGTTCATCCTCGCATGCGCAGTCTATTTGCTTTGCCGATCAATTGATTCGAATATCAACTGATCTGTAATTGCAAAAGGCATGTTCACTCACTCACTGTATTCATAGTCCAGAATCGATAGCATGTAGCAGAATTTACGGTTGGGAGATCCTAGTATTCGATTCCACAATTTATATGTGTCCAATATGATCAATTATAATTAACATTAATAATCAGTTTAATGAGAACATATGAATTAATTCGTATGTTTTAGAGATTCCTAATTAAACACGTAGCGAAATGCCACTCTCTTTTGAATATATAGTGCATAACGTTAGCTGTTAAGATGTATTTTAATTATTTTTTATTGCGTTTTGCTGAAATGTTTGCCTTTTTAAACAGGGTGCATACCAGTCATTCAACCCTTGTTCCATAGAACCCAAATCGTCTAAAAAATCAACCAGCCATTTATACAACTTCTAGATCCATCGAATGACTTGTTCTTCATGTGACTTGGGGCCTCGGTAGACCAGTTGGAGGAGTAACCGGAGGGTTTCGAGTTCGAATCCATCCAAAGACAGTCGTTAAAAAGGGTTGGTGCACGTTAAAACTGTGTTAGCCTCAAATGTCCTCACGTTGGAATGGTGTGGAAGTTTGGAGAGTGGGGTGCCAGCTCATGTGTTACCTCGTCATCTGATCTTTGTCCAAAAATACGTGATGTCGGCCTTGTATATTTTTCTTGTGGATTGATCCCGGATACAGGTGTACTTCATATTAGGCAAGTATCTCATATTTGGTCACGTTCCTCTAGGATTAACTGACATTTCAAAGCATTGACAAAAAACCCCAGTTCATCTCTGGTGGGAAACTTATGTGACTTAGAATTCAGTTAAGGATTTTTTTTAAGGTGCTTAAGAAGAGAGGGGTTCTTTCGTAGATTTTATTAAGATGTTGGAAAACACACGGAGATTCTGAAGTAAAAATTGTTTTATTGAACAGGAATTAGCACTCTGAGCGCAACGAGACTTCCGACTAGCATTACTCTTATCTCCCAATGCACTAATTATGACTAAATAATCACATCTATTAGTTGAAAGATTCCTACGTAAGATTTGATTGGTCATGTTATGTCTTGTAATGCTGAATTAAGTGTGTAACTTCAAGTCCAACAAGACATTTAATAATTATAAAGAGACATTGCCACAAACAAGCATAAGTACGATACAAACAGCGTAAAGACTCAGATGCAACTAACTCACTGCATATAATAAAGGATTGTATTAGTCAAGTGAACTGATAAGAATATGTGTACAAGAAACAGTAACGCAATCACACGAACTCATCTAAATGCAGTAAAGAGTAATATACTAATGTTTGTAAAAAATGCCATGAAAGAGTCATCAGAATTAAATGAAATTTAATACACAAACGGCTTGTATTAGTACAAATAAATTAATACATTTTCAAAGCAAAAAACAATATTAAGTGTCCGAAATCAGTATTTGGTGTAGCCACCACGCGCTGCAATAAGTGCTGCTATACGACGTGGCATGGAGTGAAACAGATGTTGAATGTCAGCTTGTGGAAGAGAATTCCATATTGTTTGTATGCGCACCCAAAGTTCGTCTTTTGAAGCTGTAAGACGCGCATCACGAGCGAGACGCCGACCAACCAAATCCCACACATTCTCAATAGGCGACATATCCCGCGAATAAGCAGGTCAAGGACGAAGTTGCATGTGTTGGGCTAAAAAGAAGTCTCGAACATTCCTTGCAACATGTGGGCGTGCATTATCCTGTTGAATGATAGCTCCAGTAATGCCTTGAAGGAAGGGAACGACTTCGGCTCTAGCACTTCACGGACGTACCTGTTGCTATTCAGATTACCCTCAATGCGTAGCAGCTGGGATCGTCCATGATACGAAATCGCACCCCAAACCATAACTCCGGGTATTTGGCCACTATGACGTTCGATAACGCACTCTGGAAGGCAGTAGACCAAAGTGCTACCAACTGCCTGGAGGAAGCTGTACAGTCATTCCCCGCAATGTCGACCAGGTGTCTATAATCGCGCGCTGACGTCACCTTCCGTCGTCCACTCCAGTTTTTCGAGTTGTCCGGTGCTCGTCGGTCCACTGCTTTCAAACTCGCATCACTGTGGAACTGTTCCACTGCACACGAGCTACTACTGCGCGACAGGAAAATCCTTCTTCACAAAGACCGATGATTCCCCCCCATTAAAACTCCTTTAGTTGTTAAAATTTCACCCTATTTCGTCGTGGAGGCAGGCATACTTAGGTCTCACTCTCGTTCGCCACTAAAAAATAACCAAACACTATTTTCAACGTCCCGCTACAGCCCTCTATTTATACGCTTTTAGCATCAGTTCAGAGGGCGCTGCTTACACCACACATGCGTGGTGGCTCTGAAACTTTACTACTTTGCATAACATCCTATAATTGACATGTTCTGCAAATTGCATTTCATTCGGATGATTCCTTCACGGTGTTGCATTTTTTACAAACAGCAGTGTATAAACATTGGTGATTTACGACACTCATAATATAAACACTCAAAAGAAATATGCTACATGTCAAAAAGGTAAAAACTGTCCAGAATGATGGAGGGAATGAAGACTACAGGTTATAGAATGGATATATACGTAAGAAACCCTCAGAGGGCTGTTTACATCACAGGCTCCATTCAGACGTACAAAGTGTATCCTGTAATGAGATATAAATCTAACAATCCTAGGCATGTGTTTTCAATGCTCGAGGAACAAAGGTTGATTTTTTTTTATAGAGATGAGTCCCAGAAATTTTGCGTATCGTACCATTGACAACACTGAGCAATGAAATTTTAATCAATAAGCACATACAATGTATCCAAATCAAAATGCTTTGAAAGTGCGGAAGCTATCGTTTAGTCAGTAAATTCGAGTTGATGGTTGGAATCTTATCCCCGTGCGTTAGTTTTTCAAGTCTCTCTATATTAAAAAAATGTTACCGCCGCCGCCGCCGCCGAAGAATTGAAAACTGTGCTATTTAGCTCGATTCTTAGACGGTTTCCCGAGAAAGTACTGATCGGAAAAAAACAAAATTGACATGGTTTGTTCTTCATTGTATTCCCTGGACAATTATTAAGATTTTTTTCCGATGCGGCTATTAGTTTAGGGTTTATTAAGTGTTAAAATTGAAGAAGCGAAATTTCTTCCGCGAGTGAGCAAAACACATACAAATTTTCAGTCTTCAGCCGTGAGTTTTTTTTAAAGAGTACCTCTCAACGTAAATTTTTGCAGCTCGTCGAGTTTTGTTTTAAATTTCAATTTGGTTCTTGATAATATTTTTTTGAAATTCGGGAAAAATCAGGACATTTTTGTTACTTATTTTTAAAACTGCCGTATCTATATTTTATTACTATTATTTTTTAATTTTTAAAATATAGCAGTATACCTCAGAATGTACTCTTTCTTACGGTACTATTATTTTTGATATCGGTTAATAATTAAATTGGATGCGATCAAAAGTTGGTCATACAAAATTCGGAATCTTTGGATATTTTCGCTACTTTTTGTTACTACCGTTAACTAAAACTGTCATATCTATATCGTATTACTATTAGTTTTTTATTTTGAAAATAGCGCTGTATACCTCAGACTGTACTCTTTCTTACGGTACCATTATTTTAAAAATTGGTTCATAAATAAATTCGATGCAATCAAAAGTTGGTGACACAAATTTCGTATTTTTTATTTCGCTTAGCAAATTCGCGGAGCATTGTATTCGCGGAGGGTTGTATTTTTGACTATCGGGTTTGCCAGATATCAAATTTATCGTAGCAACAATTGCCATAAAAACGATTTCTTTTTATTTGGCGAGGAAAAAGGCTCGCTTTTTTCCCTCTGTTCTCAGACGTTTTACCGAGAAAGTACAAAGTACACATCGCAAAGTTTGGAGATTAACAGGGTTTACTTAAAATTGTACAGGGAACAAGATGCAGAAGATTTTTTACTGATGCGGCTATTAGTTTAGGGTGCATTAAGTGTTAAAGCAAAAAAGAGTGAAATCACTTGCGTAAGAGGTATTGGTTTGCGAAGCAAACCAAACGGGATTGCGTAGCAACCCACGGGGGTCGGCGAGCGTAAGCGAGCAGGGGGAGAAGCCCACGCTGTGACGTGATGGACCGTAAAGGGAAATCAGGATAATACAAATTATTCAGATAGTTTCACTCTGCGAAAGGAATGTTGGTTTGCGAAGCAAACCAAATGCCATATGTAAAAGGAGTGTTGGTTTGCGAAGCAAACCAAATGGGATTGCGTAGCAATCCCCGGGGGTTGGTGAGCGTAAGCGAGCAGGGGGCGGAGCCCCCTAGTTTGTAAAAGTTTCAATTTGCATATTCAGTTTTATTTCATATCCTCACCTTATCCAACTAATCGTACCATTTAGAGATACACAATCATCTGTATGTAATTTCTAAGGTTTCTAAAATTGCGCAGGGAACATTTTTGAATAAGAGGAATATCAAAAAATCTCAATCAGACAAAAAGAGTCTTTCTGTATCACAAAACTTACTAAACGTATCTACTATATGTTTTATGAGGATGCATGTGTACCTCCACCAAAAGGGATCGTAACTGATTAGATTTCTTTTCGATCTGCACATCACGAGATTTTAGAGTAGTGTAGTTTGTTTCACGTCCCAAATCCTCCAAGTCTATTGATTGAAAGAATCCAATGAAAGATTGTATTGGTGAAGAAGATCAAAACTAGTCATAAGTAGGGTTGTCAACTTTTTTCTGAGACAATACCGGGACATATTGCGCAAAACTGACTTATTGATATTGTCATCCAAGGTACAAAAAGTAGTATGTCTAAAAGCTACATTTTTCAGGAGAGCAACAAAAATCGAATTTTTTCCTTATGATTTGATTCTTTTATTAGAAACAGTGCTTTATTATTAGTTTACTGGATCAGCTGATGACATAAGATTTTGCCACCAGATGAAAATCCCAAAATACCACAAATAACAATAGAAAAAAAAATTTAACATACGATCTTTTGTTTTTAGAGTGACGATATGTAGTATTGATTTGGGATAGTAGGGGAACGGACGTTTGATGGACACAGAAGTCATGTGCAATAGAAAGAAATATTTTGGAATGTAGGGGATATTGGTAGATAGCTTTCTCTGAAATTCCGGGACAGTTTAACATTCCAACGGGATTCTGGACAGCAACTTCAATTCCGGGACAATCCCAGACAATCTAGGAAGGTTGGCAACCCTAGTCAGAAATGACTCAGGGGGGAAACTGTAGGTTGAATCGCACACATATATCCAATCTTCCGAAATGTTATGCATCCCTGACTGATTACCTTCTCAAATGAATTTGAACGGTTCGTGCAATGCCAACTGCACATACTATACCAGTAAATTCATTAAAAACTAAAAAATTCAGACTGACGAAGAAAATTAAATTTAAAAAACTCACACACCGCGTCGTTGTCTTCAAAATGACGCTGTCCCAAACATCTGGAACGCGAACATTAGCCGCTTCTTCCGGAAGCGTTCCTGCATCGAATCGAATATGCAAATCAAGGTCATTATGCCCGAATATCGAGTGAAATCATGAATAATGAGCAGCTGAGGACGACGTGACCCGACACTCCTGGCAAGCCCTGCACACATGTTCTTACTCCGACATTGTAGGATGCATCATTTTCGGAGGCTATCATTTGATCGCGAAACTACACAGTATGCATTTATAACTTTGGAGATTGGTATAAAGACTCGGAGTGCGGTTTAGGGCTTGGAAATTTATATTGGGAAAGTTTCCGTCCTCTAATGCTTGTCGAGGGTACATCTTTAGATGTAAATACGGGCTTCACGAACTCGAGGCAGTGATCTATTCTTTTCACATGGGTTTACTGCCTCTCGTAAATATGCAGATTGTTATACCGAGATGCCAAAGCGATTTCTCTTCTCTCTATCCTTTCTTTTCACAATTATTTGACACTGTGTTGTGTTTGTTGCAATTTGTCCAAGCATTGCCTCTGTGCCATAAAACCTAAAACCAACAAACCATCTGCTAATGTTCCCTGTCGATATATTGTGACTGAGGTAGCTGTTAAATATGTAAATAGAATCTGGCCAACGTGTTCGAGAGTAATTGGAAACATGCCCTGTAGAATACGAACTTGTGTATGTTTCCAGACTGCGCACTTGTATGTATCTATAACCAGATCGTCTTTGAAAAAATGTGTTCTTTTAAAGCTTCTTCCTTCCTGTCCAGTTCACAACAGCGTTGGAAAATCAACGTGTTAGCAACTGGAGGGTTGTAAGTTTGAAATTAGGTTCAGCCAAAGATCGACGTGTACAAAGGAGGCAGGTGCAGGTTAAATCTGTCGTGGTTTCAAATGTCATCACGTTAGCTTGGTGTGAAAGTTTGGAGAGTGGGGTGCTGGATCAGTTGCTGTTGTCGTAATCTGACCGTGGTTGAAAATTACTTGCTTTTGTCCTCGAATGCTTAGCATAGAGAATGATCCCTGGCCGTAGCCAATAGATCGTTGTGTTGATGCATTGCGACGTTAATTAAATACCTACATACCAATGGTTTGTAATGCCTCTGATAAACATTGGGATCGTGACCCCAGGATGTCGAATTAATCTATTTTTCTCCTTTTTCTTTTTCACAATTATTTGACATTACCTTGTGTTTGGCACTGCTTGGCCAAATTTGCCTTTTTGCCATAAAATCCAAAGCAAACCAACCGTCCACAAAATTTTCCAGTTCACATATCCCATGGTTGGTTGGTTTCTTGGGGTTTCATGGCACAAGGGCCATGTTTGGTCATACTACGCCAAACACAAGACAAGCAATATCAAGTAATTGACACACAGACAATGAAAGTTTTTCTGACACAGAAAAGATAAATACACCGTTGGAGGAATATACCTGACTGTAATCGAGTTGGAGCCGCCTACAACTCGAAGGTGCTAGATCAGTGGGCATACTAACTGAGCCACAACGGTCCCTCATGTATTCAATGACATTGAGGATCAATATTTCTAAAATCACGCTTATAAGTTTCTTTTACTATTAGTAAAACACTAGGGGGCCCGCCCCCTGCTCACTAAAGCTCGCCAACCCCCGGAGGATAGCTTTGCAATCCTCATTGGTTCGCTACGCTAACCTATGCTCGCTTTGCTCGCATCAATGAAGACATGTGTCCTAGCAGAAAGGATTTTTTACAAAATATGATATACCAAAAAAATATTTTTCAAATCTAAATTTGCTGTATTACAGAAAATATATATATACAGTACCCTGGAATCAGAATTCAAATGAAAACTTTGATCAAATTTTGAGTCGAAATGTGAGCGCTGCTTTGGAAATGGAATACCCAGCATGTTGTTTGTGTGTACATTTCCATAAAGCACTCTTGAGTCACCCACACTTTATCATTCAGTTTGTTGTCGAAAGTTATAGTGCAAGCGTCTTGTCGAACTATAATTGTTGGCCCTGAAAAGGACCGTTTTTTAAATGAATGACCCTGAAATGATCCTCCGCTTTCTTTGATTTGTAATTTTAATCTGCAACAGCTCGACTAAAATTATTTTTATTTTTCAGTAAAATTTCATCCGATAACGCTATAAATTCAATTGAGGCGACTTCGTAGTAAACAAACAATCGTACAATGTTGCCAAAACGCGATAACAAATAACGTCTTTTTTGCGTGCCACGTAAGAGAATTATATATATAGATAATGAACGTGCAGGTTGCAAAATGAATATATGCGTTTAAACCTTCTTGAAGGTTTAATCAATCAAGTGACCTTATAATTATACATATTTCTAAGTAATGTTGAGTTTGATAAGCAATTCTTTTGTTTGAATACAACTATTCTCGAATAGAGCAGTGATTATGTGAATAATAAGTGATACATCACTATTAATACGAAATGTACCATCCATATATACAATATATATAAAAGGATGTGTGTATGTGTATATTTTCAAAACAAATCTACACCGTTTGACCATTCCACACCAAATTGGGTACACTTATACTTTAGAACACTGCGGAAAACATAAGCTATTACTTTCCTGTCTTCAGACCAATCAGTAGCACTTACAACCATGAAATCGGCACATAGATAGTTCTAAAAGTGCCCCTCGAAGTCCCAATTTTAAATCTGAAGTTTGTTTTCCTCTAAGAAATTAATATTGACAAGGAAACACGGTTCGACAGTAAATTCTAAAATTTGTTTTCCAGCAATAAGTTACTATGACCATTAAACACGTTCTGCAAAAAACTGAAAGGATACATTTCTTATTTTAGACGCGCGTGTTTCTATGTAAGCACAGCTCTGTCACAAAGAACGACTTGCGAGTAATAATTTGAATATTTAATTAAAAAAAACTTACAGTTTGTAGTGGAACACGAAAAGGTCAAACGAAAAACTCATTGATCATTAAAACGTAATTTTGCTATTTGAGATATGGCTAACCAGAATTAATGTTTTATTTTATAAATTTGATTTAGAATCCCGAATTTGTGTATTTGAGCTAACACAGTGAAATATCGCGGTCCGATTTGTGTGTGTGTGTGAGCATTACTAAATTTCCTAAATCACTATCTTCTTTATATATTTGCATCCGAAGTAAATTGTAGAAACTATGAAAAAGTTAAAACGAAGTTTAAAAGTATTTATTTTCCGTACAACTTAAAGTTTGCTTTTTTCTATGTAAGTAAAGTGATTAGTCTAATTCACTTTTCAATCAACATTAACCATTTCAACCCGAGCAACCTGGGTTATTTAGCAAGTTGGTAATAAAATAATCACTGGTGTACTCTAAACTAGTTACAATAAACAATATAAGAATTGTTTTTAAAAGAAACATTTAACATTATTTTGAATTATTAATATATAAGGACTTGATTGATTAACACTCCGATGGGCTTTCACGCATATGAATTTACTGCTGAAGAATATGAATTTTTTGATGATCGGAACAATTTCACTGAGTGAAAATAATACAAACATATTGAGGCAGATGACTCAAACTATATTAAAAGTGGAAAATTTATAAAAGATCGATATATTAGTCTTGGCGAAACACATTGCCACATATACTGTAACAACCCCGAAGCCATTGTTTTATCAGAATGAAAATTGTAATGTGCGATGTGTTTGTTTGAAGAGTGTAGCGAGCTTAGCTACCACTCCAAAACTTAACTTAGAAAGGGGTAGTATAAATACCAGTGTAACCCAACTCTACCATGAAGTACTTTTTGGTAGACACTAAGTTACGCTGGATCATTCGCGCTTGCTAAATTGGTGACCAACGTTCGTGATTTAAACATGCTTAAAAATTTACAAAAAAAAAAAAAAAAATCGATGGATGGCACACAATGTCCAGTAGAATTCGTCATGGTTGATACTAATTACCTTTCTACCACTAGGGGGCGCTGTGATAGCAGAAACTGCTAATGTTATATCACATCCTCCATTCGTGCAATTGCCGCATTGATAAAATAACATGTAAAAGGCAGCACGGCAACTGTAATCTTAATACAGCTCTTACAGTCAAAAGCAAAAATGGCAATCATTCTACAAGTGACGTCAACTATCGAATTTCGGCGACTGCTAAAATTCTGTAGGGGGAGTACTGTAGCGAGCTTAGCTACCACTCCAAAACTTAACTTACAAAGGGGTAGTATAAATACCAGTGTAACCCAACTCTACCATGAAGTACTTTTTGGTAGACACTAAGTTACGCTGGATCATTCGCGCTTGCTAAAAAGAGAAAGGAATGATTATATTATCAAGTATACACAAAAAGTATCGCAAAAAGAGCTACTACAGTTTACTGTATGCACAGCTCTGTCACAAAAAACGCCTTGCGAGTAATAATTTAAATATTTAATTTTTAAAAACTTACAGTCTGCAGTTGAACATGAAAAGGTCAAACTAAAAACTCATTGATCATTAAAACGTAATTTTGCTATTTGAGATGTTCAAATTAACTGGTAAATTATTAACTGGTAAAACACTGAATTTTTTTTGTTGGAAATTTTACGGTTGAGAAACAATTGCCCAATCCAGATTAAGTTTCGAAGAATGTTTGTGTTAAAGTGCTACTGGAAATGCAAAAACGCCGTAGAAGTGCAAAGACGATTTCGGACAAAACATTTCACACTGATCCACCTAATAGATCCACCATACGGCGAATTACAGATAGGTTTGAAGCAGGTGGTACTGTTCAGAGATAACATTCCAGAAGATCATCGAGTGATGCAGACACTGAGAAAAGGGGGTAGGAAATGTATCGTATACAGACAAGAACATCGCTTCACCAGGCTGCTCGTGAAGTAAGAATTCCAAAGGATAGTGTCTATAGTATTTTGAAGCGAGTTAATTGGAAAAGAATTGGTGTACAAAATATATGTTAATGGAGTTCATTATAAACATTGAAAGCAAATTAATCGTACAATATTTAATAAACACTTATACATAATCAAAGTGTGGCAAAGTTATTGAAAACTTGACAACAAACAAACACAAACTTGACAACAAACAAAACAAATCAACTTGACACCCTGTAGAGGACTTTTATTGTAGAATCACATAAAAAAGGCCATGAATAAGGAAATGGAAGAGACACTGGTGAGAGATAATAAATGTAACAAATTGTGCAAATAATGATAAAATTGTTGTGTATGATGTAGGGATATTCAATATGTGGTTCTCTGTTTAAAACAACGGTAATGTTTCGAAAATAATGTCAAACATACCTTTACTGATATTAGCATGTAATATTTCTGAATGTACACCATCTTGGATTGAACTAATTTTGTAATATCTGTAGTGAGTCAGTGTAACTTCCTATATATACCCTTTATAGTTAAGCAGATGAAGTGGAGTTGGGGTCAAAAGAATCATCGGACAGTCCGAAACACTTGTTTAGCTTTGCAGGAGAACCATTGGTTAAAACAACTCCAATTACGGGTTTTATGGATAAAGTATATGCGAAAACAGCTGCTCCAGACTTTCCTATTCCAGCTGGGGTTCTTTGTCTACATTCATACTGTATCGCCATTCATTGAGATTGGGAATTATGTCTGCTCTATCTAGATGTCCATCTGCCACGAAATTGCTCCCAAACAACCATTCCTCTCAGTAGATAGTGCTCATGCCTGTGGGGTCATTCTCCCGATAAAATCCACCCAATTAGTTTTAGTTGAGACTGGGAAAGAGACATAATAATAATAACCATATCGAGGATACGAAAACTGCGATTGCATGTTAGATTAAAGATTATGTTTCTGGTTTTTATTCTGTGGGGATTTCTGTTACAAGTGAAAGGCCACGACCAATTTGATGTTTGAGAAAATCCAAAGAGTATTCTTTATGGAAAATAACTTGTGAATTTGATATAATACCGTTGTTTTAATAGTTTGTATTGCGTGGATGTTAAATTTCATTGTTTTATTTGACAAAATTTGAATAAAAAGAATTTTACTTCCTAAAAAATTACATTTAAGCAATATTGTATGAGATGCTCGATTCGATGACTTTTCTCCATCCCTCGATCATAGAAGTTCTGAGGTTTCTGGCTAAATAACTGATCCCGGTAATGAAATTTTCGGAATCACTTACGGCACGTGGAATTGTAAAGGCACCCTCACCCATCACAACTCATCTTATTTTCTGTCTGCGAAGCATTCTTGCCTTTTCGGAACTAAACAAAGTATCATGCATCGAAAATGATCCTTATTTTCTGCCATTTTTAAAGACTTAACAAGATTTAAGAAACGCAACCAAACAACACAACTGTTTCCAAATTACTGGCGCAAATTCCTTCTTTCAAACAACATCAAACCTTTACAGGTGTGTGAAGAAGGTAACGCTTAGATTAAGCAATGCAATGCCAAAACGGGACGAACTTTTGCATCAACTCAATAGTAACTTAAGTGGATATTGTGTTTAAAACGGAGAAGAAACATTAACCTAAAACACAAAATAATTTATTGGATGCTTTTTTCACAATAACTCTTTGACGTATTTTTTTTCACAGCTATAAATATTATTTAATAATTCGATAGGGATGCAGACTTATCCGATTCTATGAACGTACACTCATTGCGATAGAAATTTGCGCTCCAAGAAAAAGTCGTCAAAATGAAACGAAATTTTACACATGTAAGTACTACTTTGATATGTAATAATTATAAAATCAAAGAAAAAGGATCATTTATTGCAGAAAAAAGTACAAATAAACGGAAGTTTTAGTACTCTGTAGGACCCCCTCTAGCGCGAATGCACGATGCGATACGAACGGACATTGAGGCATACAAGTTCCGTATGATGTCCTAAGACACCTCGTTCCACAGTTGCTGTAAACTCGCCTCTAGTTCGACCAAACTCGTAGGGTGTCCAACTTGTCGTCCCAAATGATCCCAGGCTAGATCCCCAGAATTGTCACCAATCGAGCTTATCGCTCGATTGGTGACAATTCTGGGGATCTAGCAGGCCAGGAGAGGGTGGTAATGTGGCGGAAGCAGTCTTGTGATATTCTTGTTGTGTGTGGCCGAGAACTGTCTTGTTGAAAAATGGCTCCTGGGAGCCCTGCCATGAGTGGCATCACATGTGGCTGAAGGATGTCATGGACGTACCGCTGGGCTGTCATTGTACCATGGATCAATATTAGGGGTGACCGTGTATCATAAGCAATGGCACTCCATACCATCACGCCAGCTGTGGGAGCGGTGTGTCGCTGTAAAGCGAAGGCAGGATTGAGGCGTTCACCACGGGGCTTCCACACACGAACACGATTGTCATTACTGCTCAAATTGAATCTAGATTCGTCGCTGAAGACGACCTGATTTCAATCCAGTCGTGCGCGGCACCACTCGAAACGGAGACGTCGGTGGGTGAGTGTCATTGGCAGCACACATAATGGGCGCCGCGATACCAGATGTCCTTCAGCCAGGCTCCTTACGATGGTTCGGGAAGACACAGGGGCCCGTAGTGAAGGTGCTGCCTGTGTCTGGATAACGGCCAGTGAGGCAGTTGGCTCTACGCGTGCGTTTTGTATGATGTGACTGTCTTCTCGACGACTGGTCTGTCGAGGGCGTCCTGGGCCTGGTCGCCGTGTAAATGACGTCTCTTCTGTCTACTGGCCCCAACACCTCCTCACAGTAAAATCAGAACGGCCTACTTGATGAGCTACTCGCCGAGCTGACCACCCAGCTTCCATCATCACGATGATGCTTCCCCTCTCGAACTCTGACAGCTGCTCATATTGTCTTCGATGGCGGCGTAACTTCATGTCTAACTCGGCGTTTCCTTTGCAAAAGATTAAGTACACTCAAACAAAATCTGCTTACCTGTCTTATACTCTAAGGAGAACGAAGTTAAACGCCCTCTAGTGGCAATATGAAATGCGCAATCACGCTGCAATTATAATCATTTGCATATCTGGCCGACATGAACTTTCATGCCAAGTTTCGTTACGATCCCACAGTTAATTCTTGATGCGCAAATTTTTATGGCAATGAGTGTATATTTTCACTTTAAGGGCTTCAAACAGGATGTATGAACGAGTGTTGTACAATTTGCATGAATTACATCCCCTCTACTTATGGTCAAGAAGTGGAGTGTTTCAGAAGTTATTTACAAGAAAAGGGTAAAGCAAATTCTTCAAGAAATGCTGGTCCCTAGTCCTTTAAAAAGAAACTCGACACATTTTCTCAGGCAATTAATGCAATGTCCTGCCTGAGTCCTTTTGGAACTCAATTATTTCCTGGTTGCTTTGATGGGCCAGTAGTAAGGTAAACTGATAAGCAACCGGAGTTTTGAGAGTTCGAAACTAGATCCAACCAAAGACCGTCGTTGTCGTAGCAACTGGTGAACGTTATAAATTCCATGGCCTCAAGTGTCCTCAAGTTGGTATGGTGTGGTCGTTGATGTTGGTGACAACTCAGGTGTTGGCTTCGTTATCCGACCGTGGTTCAAAATTATGTTACGTTTTGCCCGTTGCGTTGCTCTATTCTAACGTTAAATCAATTGCCTTACCTAATTATTTTGGGTTTTGACACACACACACACAAGATCTTTATTTAGCCAAGTTACGCCAAATTCAAGACAGCCAGTGTCACGTAATGGAAATACACACAAGGAATATTTTATTGATACAGAAGAGAAATAAATTCAGGGTAAGTTACAAGAGTCATACCTTATATGCCTAGAGCTCTCGAGTTTCTTAATCAGTGAGCGCATTCATGATCCTCATCGACTCCTGTTATTTCCCGGAAATTCTTATTACTACACTAGTTGAATTACCCGATCTTAGTTGGGTTCAATTAGCTAATTGTAGATTAAAAGTGATCATAACAGTCACTTTTATCTTTCATAGAAAAATACCAACATTATTTAAGTATCAGGAAAATAAATTTTTAACCAACCAATAAACTTTTAAATATTTTTATATTTTCCACTCTTTGGGCACAAATAGAATACCATGCATTATCTATCAATATAATACAATTCTCATTCATTGCGCTCCTCGTTGGTAGTAAAACCTGGAAATGTGCCAGTAAGATGACTACTTCAAAATTCGATTTTTTTGTGGGTGGGATTTAGAATTCCTTAATTCGTTTAAAAAACTTAACCTTTGGACTTTGACTGTAGATATAACAAAAGCAATTCTTTCTTGCCGCGATGCATATAACGTTTAATGTACGACTGCTGTAACGGCTGTAGTCTAATTTCTTTCTTGGAGCGATTCTTATAACTTTCAATGTACAACTAGTGTACTGGCCGTAGTCTACATTTTTTTTTCTGAAAAAGAAAATTACTCTTTTTAACAAACGGATATAAGTTGAGCGAATACACTCTATAACAAAAAAAAATCGATTCACCAAGAATGAATCATCCGATTGCTTTGAAATTTCGTATGCAAAAATGTTTTGACCAAATATACAAATGATTAAAATTTGGTGTCCAATGAATGAATAGTGCTATCTCCAGAGCATCAGAACTGCGCATCCAGCAGATGTATATACAGAGTTGTTATTGAACTGATAAAAATTTCTGCTGAATTGCGATTTAGGATACCTTTCAACGACTGAAAAAATGCCTCGCCGCAGGATTCGAGCTCATTACGAGCAACTATCAGAGTTTGAAAGAGGTCGTATCATTGGATTGAAAGAGGCAGGTTGGGCAAATTGGAGAATAGCTCGTTATGTGAGTCGAAGCGATGCGGCGATTAGAAGATGCTGGCAAGAGTGGGTGGACAGTGGCAGATTTAAGCGTCATGATGGTAGCGGTCGACGTAGGGCCACAACAGATCGCGAGGACAGAGTGATTGCCAGATCAGCTGTCACAGCGCCTGATTCATCGCTGTTAACCATCAGTCGTGTGACCTACACACGAGTGTCCACCATGACCATTCACAGACGGCTGAGAGGGCGAAATCTACGCTCGTACCGACCGTTACGCCACCTGCCACTCACGCCTGCACACTGTCGAGCCAGATTGCAGTGGTGCTTGGCTAGATCAGGCTGGAATGATGCTGACTGGGGACGTATAGTCTTTAGCGACGTATCCCGCTTCCAACTGTGTAATGACGATCATCGAAGATGTGTCTGGAGACGCCCAGGGCAGCGTGCCGATCCTGATTTCACTATTGCACGCTACACGGGCCCTCAACAAGGAATTATGGTCTGGGGTGCCATTTCCCTTGATAACCGGACATCTTTGGTCGTCATTAGAGGTACACTTACTGCACAGCAGTACGTTGACGACATTCTGGGACCTGTTTTGCTACCTTTCCTTTCGCAGTACCCTGGACTTATTTTTCAGCAAGAGAATGCCAAACCACATACGGCACGTATTGCTATGAACTGTTTTCAAGCTTGTCAAACACTTCCTTGGCCAGCCAGATCACCAGATCTCTCTCCCATCGAGCATGTCTGGGATATGATGGGAAGGTTACTGCATCCGGTAGGAAATGTTGATGAAGTAGTCAGACAATTGGAGCAAATTTGGCAAGAAATACCGCAGGAGACCATCCGGGAGCTTTTTCGGTCTATGCCATGCCGTGTGGCAGCCTGCACCCAGGCTAGAGGCGGATCAACACCTTATTGAGCTCGTTACTGTAACTCTGAAATAAATCATTCAATAATTCTGAAATTTTAATCATTTTCTATTCTGTACATAATTTTCCTATCCACCAATTTTTGTCTCCATCGGACAACTTCTTGGTGCGTCGATGTTTTTGTTATAGAGTGTATATATTACTCATATAGTATTACTTTACTAGTTTATTATACTAGTTTATATATTATACATATTTATATTATACTAGTTTATATATTACTTACATAGTATTACTGCACGAAATCAGTAAACATGTGTTTTCAATTTGTTTTAAAACGACTTAAAAAAATTCGATTAGCTTCCAGTATTGATTGAAACCGTTTCGTGCTGTATGTTTTACTTATTTTCATTAAAAAAAATTTCTACAATCACGTATATTTAATCAAGGACGTTTGAGTGAAATTGGTCGAAATGTACCCCTGCCGCCTAGAAATGAACATACCCTGTAGCCACATTTTGCATAAAATAGCTAATTTCTGTCAAGATCTTGTACAAAATTAAATGTTTTATTCTCTTCATATCGTTAAATGTTTGGAATTGTTTATATTTCACAAAGAAAAAACATGGTTCAAAATAAAATATTAGAATTAGTACCGTTATTCAGCTGTTTTAACGTGAAACGTAATTAAAAAGTATAGACAAAAAAAATAAACTAATTATTCTGTAAGTTAAAATATGATTTATAAAAGAACTAACATTTTTTAAAATGATAAGTGATAAACATTGTGATACATGAACAAACACAATAACACAAAACTGATATAAAACGGGAACACAGACACATTTTAACGCAACTAAGTTCAGTCACTAAATGAATGCAAGTACTCACAGTATGCAAAGTTTCACGAAAGTACATCCAGCCATTTTAACATAGTATTCTTACACACATACATACAGACAGAAAACACGGAATCCATTTATTTTGCATTATGATGACTTAAAACTAACAAATAACTTGAAATGGATAAAAAATATTTGATGAACATAGCATTCTTACACACATGCATATAGACAGAAAACACGGAATCTATTTATTTTGTATTTTGATGACTTAAAACTAACAAATAACTTGAAATGGGTAAAAAATATTTGATGAACATAGAATTTTTAAACACATACAGACAGAAAACACGGAATCCATTTATTTTGCATTATGATGACTTAAAACTAACAAATAACTTGAAATGGGTAAAAAATATTTGATGAACATAGAATTTTTAAACACATACAGACAGAAAACACGGAATCCATTGATTTTGCATTATGATGACTTAAAACTAACAAATAACTTGAAATGGGTAAAAAATATTTGATGAACATAGTATTTTATACACATTGTAACGTCGTGGGTATAGTTTGCGTGGCGAGTGGCTTGAAGATAATTAAAACGACATTTAGAATTACAGCACATTTAATTATTTAAAGAAGAATACATATATGTTAAAACTATTTCGAGGCTAATAGATACTGTACAATTTTGGGTTTCAGTCCCGCGGCCTCAATCCGGAGCAGAGTCGTCCTGCGTCCGCTAACGTTTCGGTTTTTCACGATCCTCCTTTCCTCGAGAGAAGACCCCACACGTTCTTCCGAAGCCGCTAACGACCAAAGAGAAGGGGATACCCCCATCCGGCCATAAATTCATGGACCACCATGAAAGCTGTGGTCAGAGGGACCTCCCAGCTGTGACGTTACAACATACATACAGACAGAAAACACGGAATTCATTTATTTTGCATTATGATGACTTAAAACTAACAAATAACTTGAAATGGGTAAAAATATTTGTTGTACAAAATTCCATTTTTATTTATATAGGTTCTAGCCCACTCTTTTAAAAACCGATTGAAATTTTATTTCTATTAAATTCAATTTCCTCTTGTCTAGTCCAGTGGTGATGGATGCAAGTCTTTTGAGGGCCATATGTGGTACTCTGGTCTAGACTCTTTGAATTTTAAGTCCCTTGCAATGCAAATACAAAATATCAGAGACCAATTATTAATGAATTAAATACATACAAATAAGAACAAACTTCTAAAAACGCACTCCATCATTCAAGAAGTTCAAAGCAGCACGTGTTACAGCATTCACTTCAAAAGTGCGCTCTTGGGTACGTTGTACAAGGTGGTTTAAGCATTCTGCATTGCATGGGAGCCCTTGATTGATCTCTCGTTTGTAGGTTTGGAAATTTCGACACTTCCTAGTCCCTGTGGGACGGATTTGCATTCCAAAATGCACGCATTCCTGCAATCGCGAAAACTTCAGCGAAAGCGTGCTGTTTGTGAACCAGGAATACTTCGCGGAGTGTTTGGGAAAGATTTAATTTGCGAGATTTCGGAGCCCGGTAAGTACACGACACCTTCATAAAACGCATTCCTTTCCTCCGTACGTGACACGTTTAAGGAAGCGGGGCGAGTGCTTTTGGTAGATTTCTTTTTCGGGGATTTGTTTTAGGAAGAGTACAAAAGCAGAATCGATACCGTCGAAGCGTTTGGTGGGATTGGACAAACACTGGTGTCCGTAGTTTGTCTTGAGAGCTGTGCCGAAATGAGATATCTGCCGAGGAATGTTGTTTTGCTGGAATGGTTTGCTTCTTTCGCAAAGGACTGAAACTGAAGCAAAAGAGTAAATCTGTAAAAAAAAATTGAACTCTGCAAAAACAAAATCGATGCGATCGAAGGGTTTATTCTGGATTGGACAAACACCAGAGTTTGTAGTTTGTCTCGAATGTTTTATGGAAAGGAAGTATTGTCGAGGTATGTTAGTTTATAAGAAATATTATTTTTTAAGAATCGTTGTTTTTTCGTAAAGTAATGATAATAGCCCGTTGTGTTGACAAATCCCGACGTTACTCAAATAACCATCCAACCGACCGTAAAGGAATGATGTTGAAGCAAAAGAATAAAATACGAAGTCGATTATGCATAAACGAAATCGATACAATCGAAGCATTTATTCCGAATATTGCAAGGGTTGTTTGCAGTTTGTCTAATGTTTTATGGAAATGAGACATTTGTCAAGAAAAGATATTTGTCAAAAAAAGATATTTGTCGAGAAAAGATATTTTTTAAAAAACATTTTGTTCTTTCAAAAAAGAATGATACTAAAACAAAAGAATAAATTTATACAGTCGACTATGGCAAAAGGAAAAAACGATACGTCGAAGTGTTTATTCAGAATTGGACAAAATGTAATGTTTGTAGTTTGTTTAATATTTTATGGAAATGGCGATATTTGTCAAAGTATATTATTTCATACGAATCTCTTTATTTCGCTTTCATTAAAAATGACGTTAAAGTAAAAGAATATATTTACGAAGAATCGACAGCAAAAGCAAAATTGATACAATCAAAAGCGTGCATACCGGATGGGACAAACACATAATTCTGAAAGGAAAAGACGATCTAATTTGACAAGTTACTATCAAAAAGTATTCAACTAAATATGTTTGCATTAAAAGAATTGTATTCCAACTTGATTCGATGAAACTTCAAAACAAAATTATGTCGGATTTCTGAAAAAAATAAAAAAATATGATCTGACATTTTTAATTAAACGTATTTCTTCCTCTTGAATTTCTTCCTCTTGAATTTCTTCCTTATATTATAACTTCTGTCGTGTGAAAATTCAAAATGTAACTTTCAATTTATTCTTAGTGATACTTTATTAAAAATATTTTTCGAATATTAAGTCCTATTGTCATTTTTTATTAATATTTTCTTGTTCTTACGAGATAAGGATTCCAATATATAATACAGACGATAAAAGTAAAAACTGAAGTCTAATCAATATTTTCCAAGCAATATCCCATTTACCAAAAAGTTCATTTTTTTTTACTAGACACTTAATTTTCTCCTCGGTTTACTCTTTCCCTGAAATTTAACTGTAACTGTCCGTTACTGTTTCTTTTCTATTTGATCGTAAAACTGCAATTTAAACTCGAGAACTCTCGAGGAAGCTTATTTCGCTACAAATATTCGATAAATCGTATTTTTGGTTTTACAGGCTTCATCTTGATTTTGCTTTCCGCCTCGGATACCGGACTAGTGAATAGAAAAATGAAGTAAGCTTCAATATTTTTGAATTTTTTTGAGTTTTATAAGTTTTGTAATTTATTTTGGAATTCTACCATTACCATTAAAGTAAATAATGCGTCAAAGCTTGTTTTCTTAGCAAAAAGAATTGCGGTTTCCAAAGTCAGTTACGTCGGTATTTCGAAAGGAACACTACAAAGTAAAAAATAAATCTAGAAAAGCATATTTTACTTTCTTAACACACTTTTGTGTTTTCTATGTTCTATTTATTGGAAAATGATGAACAACCTTTCTTAAACTTATAAATTACTCTATTCTGTGACACGAAATAAAATAAAAATAATTGAAAATAAACTAAAATTATCGTTTGATACAACACGAGAATAAAAAAATTCGTAAATCAAATTTGATGCGATCTTAATCAATCAAATAAATTGAAATAAATCTTTTGCATTTTGATTAAACGACTATATTGCTATCACCACCAATCATAGCAAGGTTAAATTGATTATACAAAACGATAGCCTTTTCTGTTTATAACGAAAATTGAAAGTTATGTAAGCATCAAATGTTAAAATAGAAACTTAAAAATAACGAGAATAATTCATAATTAAAAAAAAAGTTGTTTTCAAAACCTGAATAAAAATATAGTGACATAGCTAGTCTTAAATTAAAATTTTGTGTTTTCTTCATAAACTTTTGATAATCATTCTCTTACGTTCAGTATAACAAGATGTTTCAAAATAATTAACGTTGAAACAAGCAACTAAACGAATTTCATGATTAATGAGTAAAATTTTAGCCTGTTTTTCACTGACGGATCATATATGGGATAGATTTTAATCAAATTCTTTTTGATTAAAATATATCTCAGCGAAGTAAATTTGGGCACATTAATTAGGGAAGACCAAACAAAAAAAATTTGCGCATTTCGTGTGACAACAATCTCAACACAGAAAGTGAAGGTTTGGAATATGAGAAAAATAGAGTGCCTTATTCTCATGGACCGTTGCCAAGAATCAGTGTGGAGATAGGAAAATAAACATAAAAGGAGGAATTGTTGAGGCCTTAATTGTTGTTCACTCTCAGATAAAATTAATAACTAGCGTTTAGTTTTATGAATTAAGAGTTTAGTTCAGTTTATTAATTGAACTCACTAAAAGGATAAGTGATGATTGCTTAAAGAAATAATTAATTATATTATTTTACTTTATTATCATTAGAATAATTTTATCATAAAACTATTTACTTGGAGGATTGAATATTATGCTATTGTTAACTGATAATTAATATTTGTTCTGAAAGGAATTATACTAAGGGAATACAGAAATACAAAAAGATCACGGCTAAACGGCTGGTACATCGAAAATATACAGAGGCTGTTTGCACATTTTTTAGACGATTTTGGTTAGCGGTAATAAAAAAATCGTTAGCTGCAAAAGAAATAATTGCAGTTGTACTATGTTTTTAAAAGTCAAAATTATCGTCTGCGGCTTGAGAGGTTTGTTTTTATTCAAAATGGCGTTTTTAACGAAGCAGTGGTTCTCAGGCTATATTTATGCTCTTTCCGAAGAGAAATATTCATATTCCGTTATCCAAAAACGATGTGAGAGTCATGGTTTTGTAATATCTAAAGCGTTGATAAGTAATATCGTCAACAAGAAAGGAAAAAAACGTCAAATTGGAGCCTCAAGTGGGAAAAAAATTCCAAACAAGTATCCAAGGAAGAAACGGACATCTTCGACTATTGCAAAGGTACGTTGTTTAATGTTAAAAGAAAATCCCCCTAGTCAAAGGACAGTTGCAAAATCATTAAAAGGCTCGGTGTCCACTGTAAACAAAATGGTAAACGTTGATTTACATCTTAGGAAAGCAAAAAAAAAACGCAATGTGCATAGTCTTTCTCCAAAACATATCTCTAAACACAGGACACGCTGCCGAATTCTATATGAGAAACACTTCAAAGAAAAATGAAAAAAATTGTCGCAATAGATGAATCATGGGTGTATTTAAATGATTGCAGCAAAAAAAAAGAGCCATTTATTATCATAAAAGTGGAGAAAAAAAAATTTAAGTACATGGTTCACAGAATCGAAAGAAAGTTTTTCTAAGTGTTTCATAATTGTTGCTGGTTTTTCATATAATGGCAAGTTAAAAATAAAGAGAGTGGAAAAAAATGTCAAGATTAACTCCAAATACAATCAGGAACATATTTTATCGCCAATTTTTCTGAATGAAATACCATCGCTTCACCCACAGTGCCCTCAATCTGTGGAACTCCATCAAGACAAAGCTAGCAGTCACACATCAAAATCCACTGTAAATTTCCTAAAAGAAATGGAACAAAAAACCGGTATCAAGGCATACCCTTCACTGATATCCCTACTAAATCACCCGATGTATCACCTATGGATTTTTGTGCTTTCGGACTTTTAAAATCTGCATTATCCAAACGTCGTCCCACAACCCTTACAGGACTTTGGAAAGCTGTTCAGGAGGAATGGGATAGTATACCTCTTCTGACACTTCAAAAGGCATTACTATCCTGGAAATTACTGTGTCGAAAGATAGTTCAGAATAAGGGCTATCAAATAGAACATTTAAAACACAAGAATTTTATTTAATTTAGTTTTGTGATTACAATATACATTGTCTAAAGATGTGCGAACAGCCTCTGTAACTCAAGGGTTAAATTCGTGCATGAGAGAGAGTTGAATCTTTGGAATTAAATACTTATAGATTTATAATTAGACTGCTAAAAGTTTGTTACGAAACCCATAATCCAAATTTTGATCCATATTTTCTGCAAAGGAACAAAAACACTTTATGAATTTGTTTGAATTAATAAAACTAAACGTCTGGAAGCTTTATGAAAGTACAAAATCTATGAGTTGTTTCGTGATCTTTCAATAGATAAATTAACTTTAAATTTATAACCATTAAAAAGTAAAAATAACGAACTATAAGTATAGCATATGAATAAATATAAAATATGAAGCTTGTTTTCGTCAAGTCATCTTAGCTTGTATATACACAAAAAAGCGAAACTAATCTTATTAATTTTCAGAAAATAACGTCTAAGTCTTTAATAATCTGAGTGTCAAGAGATTTGTAAGAAGTATATTACTTTTAAATACAACACACTTAACGATTAAATAACCACATCTATTGGTGAGGGAATCAATGGATTCATTCAACCTTTAAAATGATTCTATTGCCTATTCCCTTGGAATTGCATTATTCAGAAAGATTCTATTCATCATGTGCGCTCACACACAAACATACTAGTCTTGTGTTTTTAATTAAACTGGATAATCACTTTAAACACTCTATAATTTGAACCACATTAGGATTCATTTTTTTCTCAGCCATGACAGATCTTCAAACCAAGCGATCGGGAGAAATAGCATGAATCTTATATCACATGCTCCGTCTATTTCATTAAAATCAATGCCTTAGAACAGAATCATCTGGAAGTATTCTATTGCTCCTTAGAATAGAACTATTTGAAAAAATATTTAGCTCCTTCGAATAGAATCATTCGGAAAAGTTATTTTGCTCTTTAGAATATAATCACGCGGGTTGTATTGTATTATTGTTTAGAATAGAATTTTGGAAACATTCTATCGTTCCTTTGAATAGAATCCTTTGGAATTGTTCTACTGCTCCTTCGAATAGAGTTATATGGAAAATTCTATTGCTCCTTCGAATAAAGTCATTCGGAAAAATTATATTGTTCATTATAATATAATCACTCGAAAAGATTGTATTATTCTTTGTAACAATTTGGAAAAATTCAATAGTTCCTTTTTATAGAATCCTTTGGAATTGTTCTACTTCTCCTTTTTTAGAAAGTGAATTCGAGAGAAAAGATTTGTTCAAAACATATCTTGATTAAAAAAAAAAATAAAACCTGGTTTGATGTTACGCTGGGAATACTGTAGAAATAAAAGCGGAATTATGCGTGTGAACCCATCGGAAGGTTAAGTCAAAAGAATAAATTTCACGTGTTTCGGACGTATCAATTCCATGACCAGGCAAGCAGAAGATCGCTTGCGAGCACTAACCCCCCAACGCTGCCTCTCAATACCCTTGCTGTGGCCACTGGTAAAGAAACAATTTCTTCTGCCACACTGTGCAAACCAGAAATTGATACTTATTGCTCAAATAAACCGCTGTTATGAAATTCTGAGAAGAAAGAGCCCCACAGCAGCTAGCCTCCGGCTAAAAAGGGGAATTCAATGAACACATGCTTCTGGTCCGAACTAACCACAACAGCAATAATCTTTCTCGCTATTATTTAGATTCCTTCTGAAATGGGTTTTCCGGTTGAAGATCAGGATTCGCTCGAATGGTTCTGATATTGGTTTCTGATTAAGTGATTACGAACAAAGATCCTCCACTTTGGAAAGCCTCCAGTAAGAAGTGCTGTGAGTCATTCAATGGATGGCAAAGTTAAAATCTGCTGTGGTCGTAAGACATTGATGCTGGTTGAATTAATCATGGGAAGATTGGAGTTCAAGATGCGAATACGCTTATTTTATAGGTTGGTAGGAAGTTAGTTTATTTGATTTTGTAGAAGGTTTGTGTGTAATATATTTATTGATGGGCGGTGGAGTGAATTCTGTTCCCTTCTAAAATTCTGAGGGGCGCATCTACATATGTAGGTCGTTCTGCAACTTGTAGTCTTCACTGTATGACTTCTTACGAGGGTTGCTGCTTATATTTCTGGCCTTGGCAACTGTAAGTGTTGCTAGTCATCAGCTGACGTTTGCAAACGATAATGTAATATTTTTTTAACCATAATTTCTTTAGAACTTGTTGTTATTTTAGTGTGATTTGTGTTGTTTACAGTAAATTGAAAAATTCAACTCGGGCAAAAAATGGAATCGACTCGTGAACATTTTCGTGTGATTATTTTTCATAACTTTCGACGTGGATTATCAAGACAAGAGTGCTTTAATGAATTTAATTCTTTATACAGCGATAAAGCACCATCCTATAGCACTGTAAAAAAACTGGTATAACGAATTCAACCGTGGTCGACGTTCGCTCCAGGACGAATTCCGTGAAGGTCTTCCAAAATCGGTTGTTGTGCCTGAAAATATAGATGCTGTGCATGAACTGATAAAGCAAGATCGTCATGGGACATACCGTGAGATTGAGGCATCTTTGGGAATTAGTATGGCAAGCATTAATAAGATATTACATGAACATTTGGCCGTAAAGAAGATTTGTTCGCGATGGATATCGTATAATCTGATAAACGCTTAAAAGAAGGCCCGTGCCGATTGGTGCAAGGAAATGTTGAAAAAATACGTTCAAGGTACATCAAAGGATGTGTTTTACATCTACACAGGTGACGAATCGTGGATCTACGCATATGAGCCCGAAATAAAACAGCAATCGACTGTATGGGTCTTCCAAGACGAGGCAAATCCAGCAAAAGTTGTTCGCTGAAGAAGCACATCGAAGCAAATGGTTGCCTGTTTCTTCGGCATTATGGGTCACGTGGCGACAGTAGCGTTAGAGCAACGCAGGACGGTCAGTTATGAATGGTTCACGACCATTTGTTTGCCAGAAGTCATCGGAGCAATTCGAAAAAGCAGAAGAGGCGAATCATTCTTCACCACGATAATGCGAGCTCTCACACATCGGCTCAAACAAAGGATTTTTTTGACCAGCCAAAACATCAAATTGATAGGTAATCCGCCGTACAGCCCTGATTTGGCATGCATCCAATGACTTTTTTTCCCTCGCAAATCAAAAATAAATCGCATGGTCAACGATTTTTGACACCCGAAGAAGCGGTTGATGCATTCAAAACGCATGTTTTGGAGGTACCTCGATCGGAGTGGAAAAAAGTGCTTCAAAAATTAGCTCAAACGCATGCAAAATTGTATTGATCTTCATGGAGAATATTTTGAAAAACAATAAAACCAATTTCGATCATAAATATTTGTTTTTTCATTATTTGGCCAGAAATATAAATAGCAACCTTCGTATAAGTCATGAGTATTCTCTTTAAAATAATTATTTGCAGTTCATTTTTTTTGTTGTTATCTTTATACCAATTAAATTATTAAGTGTTTCCAAGAATTTTAGCTAACCAATAGATGTGGTTAATTAGTCCTGTTTCTTTCCTCAAAGTACCTGGTAATTGGTAAACCTGGACAGTTCCCGATGCATGAGATATCTCGTCATTAGCGATACTGAACAGTTCTTGAAGGATCAGATATCTCGTCATTGGCTAAACTGAACAGTTCTTGGTGGATCAGATATCTCGTCATTAGCAAAACTGAATAGTTCCTGATGGATGCGTTGATGATGATGATGATGTCGTGTCTACGACGAGTCTTGTTCAAATGAGGCCATGAGCAGTTATCACAGCTCTAGCAATCTCCACTATATTGTTCTCGTAGAGGTTCGGTTCCGAGAAAAGGACCCCGACTTTAAATAGATCCGCAATTATTGCTGGACAATCGAAAATGTGAGCTGGTGTTAACTCCATATCTGGGCAGTTATTACACTTTCTGTAAGATCTATTACAGAAAGTGTAATCTCATCATTATGAAAAAAAAAAAAACTAATCATATTCTGATCTCGACGGGATTTTAAATACCGACACTATCTTTATACCGTCATGACCCCCGTTATTCGCAAAAACTGTCACATATTGATGGACGAGATATTTTTTCTTACCCCCTTGAAGTGCTAAATGTATTGTGCGGTAAAATTCATACTACATTATTCGGAAATTTAAGTTTTTGTTTTAATTGAGTGCAAATTTGACGGATGCAATAAAAATAACTGATATTTCTTAAAATTTAAAGGGTAAGTGAAATGTCGAATAAAATCTTTATCTAGCGAAGCTGATATATCTGTGGGTATATATCCGTTTTCGTGATTATATACAAAATAAATTTCTGTCTCTTGATTTAACATCTATAACTCTTGTTGGACTTTTCGACAATTTCCAAACAGATGTCGAAGTGTTTTTAAGTCTTAGAAAATTTCTATGCATGTATCTGAAAATAAAATAAAGAAATACCAGGCTCTTAACATCATTCGTCATCTAGATTCCCAATAATTCTCGACTCTATTACTAAAATTATGATGTACAGTGCATGTGTTTAAGTGTTGAACTGTCATCGGTTGCCTACTATTACTTAAAGTATAGTCAAGTAGGTAGGTAGGAATTTAAAATATCATCGAACTGCAACAACACAGCAGGCTATTGGTGACGGTTCGGGAGGAAACCCGAAGGAAAAGATCCGACGACAACACCGCAGAATTTTGAACCATGGTCATATCGCACCCCTACAAGAAAAGTGACCCAACTCAAAGTTGTAGAATTTGAAAAACATCAACTCAAAGGATACTATAAAACTAATATTGAAATAGTATAAGCTTCTTTTAACCCTTCTTTGCATAGTGGTGGAAATTTCCATCATAACATTGAATGCCCAAAAATTATATAAAAGAACAAGTTCACTTTAAGTTGATCGTGTCTGGATACCTTTCTAATGTCCATTGTATAAAAAAAACATAGCTGTCAAAAATAAGCAAGTGTCACTATTAGTAAAACGAGCTTGAAGTTGTCATTCCGCTGTTTGTTGTAGTTGCAATAAACGTATGATTTCGTTTTTAATTTTGTTTTATTATATTTGAGTTTCCATTGCTAAAAAAGTGAAAATGAGTGGAAGAAAGGTTTGTAACATGTGTTTCTGTTATTTTTAGAGCAATTTCTGAAAAAGTTTGCGTTTAATTTAAAAAATACCACATGATACCATCCTATTGTTTTTTGCTAAATTTATACTATAAATATATACTAAGATTTTTTAAACCATTTTCCCTTTAATTTTGAACATGAATTATACTACCTTGATTTATTTCACCAATAAAGAAAAAATCATGCAAAGAAGGGTTACATTTTAGGTTGGCATTTATGGTGGTAACTTCTATTATATTCTATAGAATAGTAATATTACACGCTGGGGCACCTCACACATATTTTTCAATGACCATGCATCAAAATTTTTAATCTTTAGTTGTGTCACTTTCATTGCCGGGTGCGATATGACGATTCACCTTCTGAGCTGACATCCCATTCTCCTAACCTTCATACAACGCTAATGTGAAGCCATTTGAGGTCAGGGCAGATATAAAGCACAACAGCCCTCTTTGTACATGATGCTCTTTGGTTGGATTCGAACTCGCAACCTTACGGTTGCTAATCCGTTTCGCTTCCAACTGGCTACCGTGGCCCCAGCAATTATGGATCTTATGATCCTACAAGCACTAATTGACTAGGTAGTAGGGATGCGACATCGATAGCAAAACATCGATGTTTGGAAACATCGATGTTCAAAATTAAAACATCGATGTTGATAATACATCGACCCAAAAACATCGATGTTTTTAAAATTCAGTGTATTTAAACTTTTTCCCTCATTTCTTAAAATTGGCTTAGCAACCAACTTGTGATGCTACATCGACAGCAAAACATCGATGTTTTGAAACTTTGATGTTCAAAATTAAAACATCGATGTTGATAATACATCACCCTAAAACCATCGATGTTTTTAAAATTCAATGTATTTAAACTTTTTCCCCACATTTCTTAAAACTGGTTTAGCAACTATTGATGCGACATCGACAGCAAACCATCGATGTTCAAAATTAAAACATCGATGTTGATAATACATCGCACACAGACAATCGATGTTTTTAAAATTCAGTGTATTTAAACTTGTTTCCCCATTTCTCAATACTGGTTTAGCAACTAGTGATGCGACAACGACTCCAATGTATCGATGTTTTTTTTAAAACATCAATGTTTAGAAAACATCGACATCGATGTCGCATCTCTACTTTTCAGACCCTTCATTCTTGGTCACTTTGGTCTAAAAGTATGTCCAATTTGCTGATTATGAAAATTATGCTACTTGGTTATTTTTAAAATTTTTATAACGGTACTTATTTCATTTAAAAATAAAACATCGACTACATCGACAGGTATAAACATCGATGTTACAAAAACATCGACCCTAATACATCGATGTTTTTTTAAAAACATCGATGTTTTGAAAACATCGACATCGATGTCGCATCCCTACTAGGTAGCCCGTTGTGTTACTACATCGCGTCGCAATTCAACTATCCTCTGAAATATGACCTTTGTGCCATAAGGACTAACTGTCATAAAAGCAACTTTTCCAATAGGGCTACCCTAGTCCTAAATTAGTATTTAAATTTTTAAAGTCACACTATTACAGTAAAATAACAGAAGATAGCAGAGTTAAAGAAAAAAACGTACCATTGTTTTAGCATAATCCGTGGTGCGCCATGAGGAGGAACACCACATTATGCCCTGAAAGTTCTCTTAAATTAATCTCTTAAAGACTAAAATCTAAAATTTTTTTTAACCCTTTTGAATTTTTCTGGAGCTGTATTGAAAAATCCGTTGAAAGATTTTAGACGTAGATCCAGAGAAGATAGATTTTTACTCTACAAGCGCTTTAGAAAATTACTTCTAGCAATGTGGATGAAGAGCTACTGACCAAATCTTAATCTCGTCATCATGAGAAAAAACCCAGCTGATGACGAAATATCTCGTCAGTAGCAAAATTTGTCAGATCTTTGCGAACGAGATATATCGTCGAAACCACTTCAAGGATTAATGATGAGCTTAATCTGATTTTTTTTTCACACCGAAATGATCTTAAGCACAAACCAATGATCTGTTGTAAAAAAACTGGATTTGAATTCAAAATTAAAAAAAAATCTAGTGTATAGCTACACCTTAACAGCAACCCCAGGTGCAGAATTATATTCAGTGTTTTGCAATATAACTCCAAGCAATTGCAAATGTTCTGCAGGCATTTTGTTCGAATTTTGAAAACTGCAGTCAAATAAAAAAACATAAGTAAAACAGAATTATAGGCTAAGTATATACACAGTCCAGTCACATTAATGTGACCACCTGTCAAAAGACAGAATAACCACCTTTGGCAGAGCGGACCGCTGCGAGACGTGCAGGAAGAGAGTCAATTAGGTTTCTGAAGGTGTTCACTGGGATGTGTTGAGCCATGCCGACTCCAGTGCCGTGGCCAGCTGCGCTAGATTACCTCCCTCCTCTAGCCTGGATCCTTCCGGCAATTGTTGCAGGGTGTTTGCTTTCAGACGTTTCACGCCGTATATACCAACGTTCATCTGTCCGATGGAGCATAAAACGTGATTCATTGGAAAAGCCACCTGTTGCCACTCTGTGGACGTCCAGTTGAGGTACTGCCGTGCAAATTCCAGCCCTCGTAGCCGACGAACAGCAGTCAGCATAGGTGCATTAACCAGGAGTCTGCTGCGGAGGCCCAGGCACAGCAACGTTCCCTGAACCATTGTGGAGGATACACTCTTGTTAGCCCCTTGGTTCATCTTGGCGGTCAGTTGCTCAACATTTGCACGTCTATTCGCCCGAGCGCATCTCCGTAGCCTTTGTTCGCCTCTGTCATCTATAGCCCGTGGTGCACCAAATGTGCCACTGATTTTGGATAGTGTCATTTTACCATGCACGGTATACTTTTACCACGGCGGCATTCGAACAGTTCACAAAATTACCGTTTCCGAAATGCTTCGACCCTTGGCCCGAAAGCCAATAATCATGCCCTTTTGGACGTCGGATAAATCGCTACGTTTCTGCATTACGCCAACGATTGAAATGCTTTCCGATGCCCTAGGACACCCTTTATATACACTCCACTGCAATGTGCTGCCCCCTGCCTTTTTTGATTGGTTATTTCACGTTGACGTCGAAAGTAGGTGGTGGTCACATTAATGTGACTGGACTCTGTGTATTACATATTTATAATAAAACATTAAAATTAAATGACTTACTTTATTTAAAACCAAGGCATACTTTCAAAAATTACAATTCTGTCCATAACTTTTGAAGTTAAATATTTTGGCATTGACATAGAATATGTGTTATTTATAAAGTGTTTGTGATAATTTGGGCGGTGTAGGGAGGTTGTTCCGTATCTAGAAAAGAAAAAAAAGGTGTGGCTAGGAGCGCGCTTTGCACTGCAGAACATCGTAACTTATAATTTAAAACAAATCGGCCAAAATTGTGACAAAATGAAGAAAACATTGTTCTGGAAAGACTTTGTTCTGAGAAAGAGTTTTAAGCACTTTCTGCTCCTCTCTGGACAGCAGCAACACCTTAGAAACAAACGAATGTAAAGTGTCATGATTACATAAGAGATAAGAATTTCGTGAGTTATTTGTTTCCCTTGCGAATGATCGCGAGTCTTAAAATGATTTATCACAATGTGATTTTGCGAAAAATAAGTGATTCTTTTCCATGACTGATGGTTCAGAAACAAATCGATGGATGCATTTTCTATTCTTCACTCGTCATCAGTGACGGGGACGAAACACATATTTTGCGAGTTAATAAAGACAAATGATGATCCCCTGATCGCTGTTACCATTCCTTTTCTAAATTGGTTGGAAATTAATCTTGAAGTATGGAATCGGTATTAGAAGGACAATTTTCTAAATTGCTTCAAAGAGGTACACTTCAAAGCGAGTGAATCATCTCGGAGTGTGTAACAATGGAACCCAAAATAACACCTTAAATAGAAATAGATATAGAAGTAAAGCAAGTAGTTCGCATTAGAATGGACCCTTAATTTTTTAAAGGTTACCAATCAAAGCATCAAACCCTAAACAGCCATTCAATTTCAATAAGAAATGAAGTTTATAAAGTAGCTTAGCAATCCAGAAATCTGTTGTCTTTTGTTCATTACTTCTGACCGGAGTAGCTCGGTTGGAAGAGTAACGTACTATTAACGGGAAGGTTGCGAGATCGGGTTCAACCAAACACCAAAGTGTACAAAGGAAGCAGGTGCACGTTGAATCTGTTGGGGTCTCAAACGTCCTTACGTTGGCGTGGTGTAGAAGGTTTAAAGTGGGGTGCCAGCTCAGATGTGACCTCGTTACCTGACCGTGGTTAGAAATTGCGTGATGTTGTGCTTGGGTCTCTTCCTTCCTATTGCACTATAAAAGTTCTTTGTCAAAGATCTTTTATAAAATAAGTTTGACGACGAAATATGATAGTGTAATGGCCAACTTTATTGAAAGACGCGCTTCGTCAAAGTTTCTTTTATCAAAGTTAGCCACCTCATCCAATATTTGATAAAAGATTTATGATTATGCATTTTCTATTCTGTAGTTTCAACCACAGAAGACTTACATTTATTTGTTCCGATTGAGAACGTTCGGAATAAGAACGCAAGGAATGTTTCGCTCTGGAGAAGAAAGGGGATTGGTCCCTGAAGAGGATCACGAACGAGAATGTAGTTCTGTTTTTACGCTACCGTTTGTTGCGACGACACCACATCATACTATGTGATTTGATCAGTTAATTGAAAAATGAGTGATAGGTGGTCAGTCGGAGCTACAAATTTCTTAATATATGAATATCAGAGGTTTAAATTTCTCCATGACGCCTGACATGCTGACTACAAAAAGAGAAACAAACAGTTGGATGTTTATACAAGTAAAGGAATAGATAATTTTTTTGAAAAAAAAAATTAATTCCAGTACACCTCTGGAGATGTGGAAAAGAATGTAATGGGTTGAGCAGCCAGTAACTTACGGAAAAGTGAAAAGTAAGTGCAAAGAAAAGTAATTAACCTGTATACCTTAACCTACCTGTTAACCTTACACAGGTTAATATGATTGTTAAGCAATAATGTAGACAAACTAATATGCGTAATAATTAACTTATATTTTAAGGAATCTCAGTTACCTTTATAAATTAAGTTAATATAATTTCCGAAGGTTCATTACAGTTTCGGTGTTCATATTACAGATAGCAAACAGTATAAAATGTGGAGCTGACGAGGACGTTATTTCAAGCCTTCTGTATACTGGTACGACATGCTGAAGTTCTTAGAAACATGTACAGCAGCAGTCGAATCAATCTCAAATTTAGATGTTTCAAAAGACTTTGAAGTTCCTGCTATCTCAGAGAATAACACTGAACAGATAGTGAGTGTTTATATTTCATTTTGCATATACTGTTATACATAATTTTCTTGTCAAGGGACTCTTTCGGGTCCATTATAGAATCGTTTAAAATCCTCCCTTATTTCACAGAAGCATGAAGTTGCTTGCAAACATGTGACATTTCCTGGCGTTACTCATGAATTGTTGGATTCGGGTATATACCACCAGTACAACTGTACACATGCTGCAAAGGTGTGGATTTTGACTTTTACAGGAAATTATGTTAAAGTATGACAGTTAAGAAAATTCTAAATCTAGTAGTCAAAATTCCAAAACACTATCGATCACTCTCCTCTCTCGAGGAAATATGTAATTGCAAATTTTTTCTTCAATTGATATTCCTTTCAAGAGATACCGTTACATAACTCTGTACCCTAAGGAGAAAGTATCATCTGTATCATACAAAAGGAACATTAATGTTGGTATTTGGAAGAATTTTACTATTAGGAATGTTCAGTATTGAAGTGTCTGTGAGACAGTCCTTAAGTTTATTTTTTAAGTATACACCACTACATCAATTCTACTATTTGTTACTACATCAACAAATAGAAATTTGTAATTAGCATCTGAGAGTGCAAACAAAACTATGCTATTATAGCATTTGTAGTTGAAGAAATGTGATCCACTAAGGCGAGGACAAACGATGCCGATGTGCTTGCCATTCATAGAACCAATTGTGTTAAAAACATTTCATTTCTCCTCAAAATCCTTTACAATCCTTTCCCATTCCTCTTATGTTCTTGGAACCTAAAAATATTTAAAATGTACCAAAGAATATTTAGTGTAACATTTATGTGTACTCAGATTTAATTCTCAGCATACGTCTGTGGAAAGTCTACCTACAGGAACAGATACAATTTCTAGAGTGGCAGCAAGTGGTATCAGTGAAGATCAAAGTCAACGAAGGAATAATAAAATAAAATTGTCGATAACAGATTCAATTTTGTATCAAGCATCACGCACCATGATATAAATGACTGAAATAATTTAATATTGTTGACTTACCAATCAACCTCAACCCAACGATTCATTGGACACTTTTGGTAAATTCATTGTAGCTGAATTAAGGGGAATATTTAACGCTGGTGGTGACGGGATTATGTGCCAAGCAAAAAATAAAATACAAATTATTTTGCATTCGTAGGATACGATTAATGTTTTTTAAAGATTCACCTCCAACCCCTTCAACCAGATCGTCTTTGTCTTCACAAACACGGACTCCCTATATACCAAGAACATTTGTAGCTACTTTTGTACCTTTTCTAATTTTGAAAATAAATTTCAACTGATCATTAAAACTGATAAAAATTTTACTCTACAAATTCCCACTACCGTATAAGTGGATAAATAAGTTTCGAAATATATTAGATAAAACATTAAAGTTGAACATGTTAATTCTAATATAATACTACGCGTTTATATGGGTACTTATATTCAAAACCTCTTCCTTCAGAGCTTCATAAGTTGCCTTGCAAGTTTCTTATATAAGTGAAGAAAGTGCACATTGAAGATGTACGTGTGCTATACTGGAGGCTTGAGTAGCTCTCTCCTGTGGCGAGAAATCGCAGAGTAACCATAAGCCGTTCCTCAACAGAGATTGGATTTCGCAAATGCGTCATTTGCCGTGATATTAAAGGTCCCACCTTCGGAGTCAAATAATTAAAAGCAGTTTCATCCATCCTTAAATAGTTCATATAACTTCTATGATCTTCCGTGGACAACTCCAGAAGTAAGTTATTTCGAACACCTTTCAACTCTCTCCGAGCAATCCAAGGTCCTACCCGCACACTCTTTTTCTTCTTATTCTTTAGAATCGAAGCCATTATTATGAATGCAACTGATAAATTTACTTCTGCAACTGGTAGAAATACTTCATACATAGTTGTTACCAGTAACAATATAAATAAACTCAAACTGACCAAAACTTTTATAAAATATTTTATAAATATGCACCATTCAATGTCTTAAAAGATATTTTATAAAATAAATTTGAATAAAAGTTTTAAAAAAGATCTTTGTCAAAGAACTTTTATAGTGTAATAGCGGCCTTAGAGATTGATCCCTGACCATCGCCAATAGCCCGTTTGTTGCTGTTGTGTGACGCTAAAATACATACATATTTTATCTGAATGTTTTTTAGTCCATGACTTGAATTATATATTGTTAAATATGAGATTTATTATTCAAAAATTATGCTTGCCTTCTTGTGGGATAAGTAATTAGTTATTTTTTTTTAAATTAACGTCGTACCAGAGCAAAACAACGAGCTATTGACGATGGTCCGGGATCAATCACCTACGGGATCCGAGGACAACACCATGTAATTTTAACCACGGTCTGACGAGGCAACACCTCAGCTTGAACCCCACTCTCTGGACTTCACACCAACCCAACGTGATGACTTTCAGACACGATAGATTTAAGGTGCACTAGCCGCCTCTACACCATACGCACTGACCCGAGATGGAACCAAGAATTTTCCGATCTAGGGGCTAACACCTTAACCACCTGTATGAATTACCGTATTTTTTCAAATAACAAGTCAACGGACGTCATATTGGGAATACGTACTGGAAACATGTTCCGTTACATAAGCAGTAACGCTACATACATTTAGCTTAACAAAAAAGTCCTCTCATTTTGACAGTACTTGAAGCTAAATGATTGACTAGAAAGATAATATCGTTGACACTACACCAAAAGCATCAATATGCATGTTTGGCGATTTTCACCTAACAGCATTTTTTGAGTCACCATTTTATGTTTTATACTATGACAAAGCAACGAATCATCCTGCTTAGTGGAAGTGTAGATTTTAATGTGTCAATGGCAATGGTTATTCTAATTAACGTCGTACTAGAGCAACAGCAACACAACGGGCTATTAAAGACGGTCCAGGATCAACTCTTTATGGGAAAGATCCTAAGACAACACCACGTAATTTTGAACCACGATCAGATGACGTTAGATTTTCATGTGAAAATAGTCTGTGTCTTAATTCTATCTCACTCTCACACAAAGCATTCGCCATATGACCGTGGTTCAAAATTATGTGGTGTTGTCCTCGGATCTTTTCGTTGGGGGATTCATCACGGACCATCGTCAAAAGCCCGTTATGTTGCTCCAGCGTGACGTTAATTAAAAATACCAAATTTCTTTTCCCAAAGTGTCAAAACATTGAACGCGTTTTCGTAGCAACCTCAATTTTTGTAGATTTGGGCCTTTGGCGACGTCAACGATAAGTCAATCATTAAATATTTTAATTGCCAGTACACTCAAACCTGTTTTTGTGCGATCTTTTTTTGTGCGATCCTTTTTTGTGCGATCTTTTTTGTGCGATCTTTTTTTTATGCGGTATATGAAACAAATTTGTTCAGTACAATCTACTTACAGTCCTTTCAAAATTTCAATCAAATTAGAACATAATTGACGAAGTTATCAAAAAAATTACTTAAATAAAAAAAAACCTTTGTATTTCGAGTCTTTTTTTTTTTTTTTTTTTTTTGTTCTTTACGCCGCAATGTAAACGATTTCCGAATATTTGGGACAGACGATATTTTTCAAAGAAAGGGGAAAAAACGAAAACTCGTGTTTCTTTCGCTCTGAATTAATTTCGTATTTCTAAATTTTTTGCACTTTTTCTGATCACCGACTATGCGATAACTTAAAAAAAGTCAACTCTAAACGAGTGCGAGGTAGTATCTTCAAGTGACGAAAGTGATTTTGAACCAGTTCACCACAAGAAAATCCGCGTTTTGTCAGACTACGAAGGATAATGGTTACACGTTTTGAAAATTTTTGTATGAGTAAAACAAATTAAAGATAGAGAAAAAATTTTAACGGATTTGAAATCTGCGAAAAATTTCACTATAGATCGATTCCTAAAAATATGATTTTCTTCAAATAAATAATTTTTAAATTGAATATATTTTCGCAAGAGCTTGTGACGTCACACCAACCTTTCAAGGCCAACTAAAAAGACAGGCCCCGAAACTAACGGCGAGATAGAAAGTCACGTGACCATCTTAGTCGAACTTCTGCCGATCTCCGCTCGTTGAATCAATTGCATATCGCCGTTGCTCGGATAATACCCGATATGTAGCATTTTTTTTTAACTCAGGTTATTTGCGCCTTTTTCAAAAGATTATTCATAATATACACACTAAATGTATTTCAGTTGATCATCCAGAAAAAAATACACGAAAGCATACCAGAGCATTTATCAAACTTTTCAGACATTGCACTGGTGTTTTTTGTAATACTTTTTTGCAATCCTTATATAAAAAATATGCCTGATAAAAAAAATGTGGACGTTATAAAAGGAAACGTAAGACAAACAGCTACAATTAATCATAAAAATATATATACATATACCATATTTTTTACTAGTTTTTATTCATTTGTTTTTCTAATATTTTCTGACGATCGAGTACCTTCCTTCCTTCGAATGGAAGCAGACCCCTCCGTACCGAGTTACTGAAAACCCACATCAGATTAGCCGAAGCTAGGGAAAGCCTCTAATGAGATAATGGAGAAGTGGGCCTGGTGACACGCCGTCCGAAAAACCCTTATCTGCCCAGGATGAACACGATAGGGCGTGGACGTGGTCGACCCCGGAATGTGTGCGCTGAAGATATGTGGTCCGGCTCAAAGATATCAGTCAACCTTAGGTCCGTTTCGAGCCGGAAAAGTTTTCTTCATAGATTCGTGCCGAGGGGCGTCAGAGGCGCACACCCAGGCATCTCCTAGGAACCTATCGGCATTCCTGAGTAGCCCAACGGAACAGCAGGCTGCCCCAACATCCTGTTTATCCGGTACCGTGGGCAACCGATACCATCATCTATGGAGTCTTGCAGACCCTTGCCGTCCGCCAGATAGCCTTCTTTCGTTAGCGTACAGGTATTGGCCTAGGGCAGCCGGGGAGTGGTCCCGACACCGCTAGTTTCCGTGTGGCACCTAAGGAGGTTCCTGTCGCTACTTGATCGCAGGAACAGCGGCATCGCCCTGTGCCAGTTCCTACGACCCAAACCGATAGCCTGCTGGCTAGAGCGGCTTCGCCACTTAGAGACTGACGTATTCCTCCTACACGGATAGGCCCTGAAATGTACTGTTTTAAATACATTTAGTTAGTAGGGAAGGAAACTACTATTTTTAATTTTAATTTACTCTTAAGTATATTAATATAAGATATAAGATTAATATAAGAAAATTACTACTAAAGACCAAATAATGTTCAGATTTTTCTTTATTTTAGTAAAATTTTATTCATACAATGCAACGCATGTAGTGAAAAAATTGATGTATTTAAAGAGATAGCGCAATTATAACAAAACAAAATGTATATTTATAATACAAAAAAAAAACACAATATTTATCTCTCACTATCAAATATTTTTGTTCAACTCAAATAGCAATATAAAAGCATAGGGTAAGGAGTCAGTCATTACATCATTCCTCATAGCTAGTCTAAGTATAAACACAAATTAAAATAGAATTCTAACAATTAAACAACTAGAACAAATGGAAACTAATGTTCAGTAATCTACCTTTTCATAGATCAAATTAAAACAAAAGTCAGATGTTGATACAAGATGATAAATTGTACAACAGCTAATTTTAATCACCTTCCTTAAAAAACAATTTCTTCAAAACATCTTTAAGGCAGAATGGTAAATTAATTTGGAGTATTTTTTCATGACTAATGTGCACTAATTGCTGTATGTGAATAGATGGCTTTAATACTAATATCATTAATGACCATTAACGAAATTTGAAAAGGAAACCGTATTAATGAATTAAAGTATTATATTCCGAGCTATAGCTAAAACTGTAAGTGCAACTGGTGGAGATCTAGTATCCACTGTGGTAGTCGCCAAATTAAATTTTCGCGCCAAATCAAGATGGGAGCCAATCTAAGCAAATCCAAGCTGGATGTCCGAAATCCGGTCGTTTTTCTAAACAGCGTTTTTTCCCCCACTTTTTTTACATCTTTCCGACAATTTTTAAAAATTAAGGAGTTAAACCTGGAAGTAATCGACGAAACAACGCACTACAACGGACATGTTAAGAGTAAATATCACACAGAAAAATAAGATTTGCAAGTGAAATTTGTTTTATTGTATGAAAAAGGTTTTTTCCTTCTTTAAAAATTATTCTTATTGATATATTCCTACTTATGTATCCTGATATTTTACTTTACTTTTTAAAACGCTACTTTCAAACTCAATCCAACGAACGAAGAATCGTAGAATTCTTTCTGAATAGGGTTAAGCCTTAAAACTGGATGAAAAGCGCGAAAACTGAATCCACTGCCATAGCAAATCAATTAAAGGGAAGTGAGCAACAAAAGGGGACAAAATCGTAACTTACAATCAACCATTTCAAAAATCAAATTTCATCCATGGAGAAAAATAGCGTTCCACATGAACTGCACATTCATAGATTCAAAGAAAAACCAATTTTAAATCAATAAGCAAAACAAAAATATTGTAACTTACTATCTCCAATTTCAAAATAAAAATCAATCCAGTGAGAAAAATTCCACAGTCCAAAATTTCCAACACAAGGAGCAAATATCAAGAAATCAGGAAGAAAAATAGCGGTACAACAATCTATATAAATAAGAATGGAGTGTTTGTTTGTACATTCAATATTTTCGACCCATTTCAAGTTTTCTATCCGTTTTGGACCCTTCTGATGCCGAATCCGTCTTTTTCTCGTTTGGTGTCTGTCTGTCTGTCCGTCCGTCTGTCTGTCTGTCTGTATGTTGTGCCCTATACACGTCCACGCGGTTTAAGATATTTTCATGAAAATTTGCATACAGTGAGTACTTATCTTCATTTAGTGAGTGGCATTAGTTGCGAAAGTCTGTCTGTCCGTCTTTCTGTTCTATGCTCGATTTTGTGTTAGTGTGTTTGTGTAGACATCACATGAATTGTATTCCAGATATTTTACTGCACTGTATTTTATTTTATACATTATCTATTAGTTTAGTGAATGCAATATTAAACATTTCTTTATTGTTATATTTAGTTGAGTTTCATGCTAAAACACCTGAGTAAATATACTTAAATCAACCATAATTTAGTAGTTTTGGAAAAATTGAAATGTATATTGAATATTACGATTACTTCGATTGCTTTACCAGTACTGCTGAAAAAGTAATTATTCTTTAAATTTTTTTTTTTTATGGAATTTCGTCTCTGATACTTCATTTATTTCGAGTCTTATTTTTATTCTTTGCGCAATGAAAACGATTTAAGAATATTTGGGACAGACGATATTTTTCAATGAAACGTGAATGAACAAGATCGCGCGATCAGTGATATTTTTTCTGGTTCTTTCGCTCTGAATTAATTTCACATTTCTAAATTTTGTACACTTTTAGTTGTAAGTTGTGGCAACTGTGCGAGATCAAGAGATAAAATTGAATCACAAATTAATATCTTTAGAACAATTTTTTGCGACATCTTTTATTTTGTTTTGCTTCGCTGTTTCCTGTTTTAAATATTTATTATTTTAATAAATGTGTTTTCCTTCTCATCACACGCAACAGCACCACAAAGTATTAGACTTAAAAATGTTAGGTAAGTCAGTATAAATTTTCAGTAAATTTTAAGTGTAATACCATTATTGAAAGAATAATGCCGTTATTTAAAGAATAATGCCGTTATTGAAAGAATAATGCCGTTATTTATAGAATAATGTCGTTATTTAAAGAATAATGCCGTTATTGAAAGAATAATGCCGTTATTGAAAGAATAATGCCGTTATTGAAAGAATAATAATGTTTATTAATCTAAACTGGAACTTTTTCCAACATTAAAAAATTCGTTGTAATAATGACAGGAGAAGATTGCAAAATTTCACAATGTCGCATACCGGAGGCAAGAATGCCACAAGTAAAAAAATATTGTTTTGTTGACTATGAGTGCGAGAGCACTCGCCGTAAATCGTAATTTTAATTAATTGAGTTGAACATGAAAAGTACTTAAGAAAAGGAATTCCAAATCTTCCTATAAATCGTCTTTTATAGTAGTAACCTTAGTATCACCTTTCGTCATTTTGTAGCTTTGTCATACAGCAATTGTGCGATGTATGTGAAATGTATTACATGAATGGATATGCATGTGTAGGATTTGTGTCTAAAGTAAGTTGTAGAAAATATAAAGATGACGAAAGATGTTAAAATAAATTTTTATTCTACAAAAAACGTAAGTCATTATATATTTTGATTATCTCTTCAATCTAGAATAAACCAATTCAAACCGAGTAAGGTCGGGTATTTTGCTAGTTCCAAATAAAATTACTCTGTTCGTTCTACGATGGAGGTGTTGTAATATCGTCCGGAAAAAATTTAGGGTTGCCATAAAATGAGTTAAATTAACTAAAACAACAAAAACCACATTTGGCAACAAATCATCCAATAGTTGTGACTTAGCAAATACTACATACCTTAAGTTTACTCGTATCGTAGTCCAAGACTTCGACTAAGTTGATCACGTGATATTTTAGTTTCGGGGCCTGTCTTTCTAGTTGGCCTTGAACCTTTGCGTTCAAGAAATCCATTCCCTGCACTTACACCATTCCAGCCAAGGAAAGCAAAAAAGTAAAAAAATTTGACTGGTCTTTTTAGGTTTTTTCTTTTTTGTAAAATCATGATCGCTAAAGGTAGATTTAAAATTTCAACGGATTTGAAATCTGCGGAAAATTTTACACCAGATAATATACCTTGTACCTTTGATTTTCTTTTAATAAATAATTTTTTAATTAAATATTTATATTAACACAAGAGATTGTGACGTCGCGTCGATTGAATCTCTTCCCAATTCGAATTTGGCCGCATTTGACAATGAGCGTTTCCCGTGGTGTCTAGTTGTTTATATTTTACACAGACGAAAAATAAACAAAGTATGGTGGTTAAATTTGCTTGTTTTGTGGTAATGAAGCCATTTTTAAGAATAACCTATTTGTTTTCATAACACGTTCCTCAAACATAATTTATGAGGTGTATGTGTGTTATTGTTGTAAAGTAAAATATTCTTCCTTCGGTCCAGACGATGAAGTAGGAATATCGTACTTTTACTCGCAGGGTGAAGACACCATAAATGCAATTCGAATAATTGCATTCGGCATCCATCTTTCGCAACGATTTCCCCAAAAATTAATCCCCAAACCAGGACGTTTTCCCCGAGCTCGATAGATTCATTCCCATTTCCTTCATCCCGCTTTCGCCCGGAAGCGTTTTGTTTTTAAGAACGTATGTATTCTATTTCCTGGGGCTAATGCAGCGCAGAAGAAATATGAGATGACCCTGGTATTTCCTCCCCGCCAGGAACGAAGAGCCAGCCATCTGGGACACATTGCAAACAGAGCAGATGGTACTATTACACGATAAGACTTTGGGATAGTTAACTACATATAGGACAGAGGGGGTAATATCCCGGACATAAGGAAAAGAAGAACGAGGACATAGGGACCGAAGATGGGGTGTAATTGACAGGTTACGTTCTGTTGATGGACTAATAGCTGTTTGATCGAGTTAATTATGGCTAGAAAATGCGGCAGAAAATTAGGAGGTGAGAATTAGCGATTTCTAAAGAAAAACTACTTAAATTATTGAATTTTATTGGATTTTTACACATTATATAGCGCTATTATGTTTTGATAATTGGTTATTGGTAATTTTAGTTAACGTCGTACTAGAGCAACACAACGGGCTATTGACGACGGTCCGGGATCAGTTCCTTAAGAGAAAGATCCGAGGACAACACCTTGTAATTTTGAACCACGGTCAGATGACGAAGCAACACCTGAGCTGGCACCACACTCTCCAAACTTCCACACCAACCCAACGTGAGGACTTTCGGCCACGACAGATTTAAGGTGCACCAGCCGCCTCTACACCATACGCTTACAAAATCCATGCCCGGACCCGGATTCGAACCAGGAACCTTCCGATCTAGAAGCAAACACCTTAACCACTATACCGGTTATAATGTGTTTTGATGAATGGGCTTTTAAAAAACTAGAGTCTCAAATCTAAATACATTCCTATTGTCTTCTGTACAATAGGGCGTGGGTGGGTGTTTAAATTAACGGCGCACAGGATCAATACCCCGGGCTATTGGTGACGGTCTGGGATCACGGTCAGAAGACGAGGTCACGTGAGATGGCACCCCACTCTCCAAACTTCCATACCACGCCAACATGAGATCATTTGAGGCCACGAGGGATTAAACGTGCACCAGACCCCTTTGTACACGACGGTCTTTTGTTAGATTCGAACTCGCAATCCTCCGGTTGCTAATCCGTTACTCTTCCAATCGGACAGAATGTATTCTCTCCTTGTAACATAGGAGATACTGAAAATGAATGAATTCGTATTTGATATCTACTACTAACTATATGATAGAATATAGATTTAGGGTTAGTCAATGCACTGTTGTTTCTTCCTTCTCAAGGGCCAATTAGAAAGGACGTACTATAAGAAATATGCAGCAAAAGAAAATCCTACAATCAGTTATTTATCATGCGTTACATGTAGGTATCTGAATCAGCTAACAATGTTACCTTTATGTTATTTTAGTACGATTTCAAGTGATACTAGCGTGATTTAAAAGCAGATTTAACTCTACTATCATTAAACATTAGCACAATCAAAAAATTAAAAACCTCAATTTCTACTACATAGTTTGTTCATTTAGGGAAGATCCAGGAAATCCCGATACATACATATATATATATATATATATATATATATATATATATATATATATATATATATATATATATATATATATATATTTGCTATACTGTAAGGCAACCTAACATTTTAAATAAGGGGAGTATTTAGTTTTATGGCTTCTTACGCACTGTACAAATACGTTAACAAATCTTAAATAGGTTTTTAACGTTATATAGAAAGGGATAGGTTATAGATAATAGGTTATTTAGAAAATAATTTTCAAAGTATTTATACAGTGGCATGACTACACTGGTACCGTGGTAATTTCGCCACACCCTCAAGGTTACGGCCCCCATCCTCTTGCAAACTATTAACAGTAAACTTGAGATTGAATTGAAAGTAATAAACAGCAGTTAAACTTAGATTATTTTGCAACACAACTGTCTCTTATTAATTATAATAAGAAGCTAAATGTTTTACAGATTCCTTAATCTTTACAAAAGTGTTTGAGGGAGTGATTACATTTTTTACAGTCATCAGTAAAACTATCTTGTCTGACAAAAGTCACATGTTCAATTCTCTGCTGGGTCAAATCCATCGCAATCTGCATGCGCTCACTTGCCACAAAAAGTGCACCAATAACACAGTTCCTTTATGCCAAATAATCTCCACAAATTATGCAAATTTCAACGTCTTTTGAAAAAATATCAAATGCATCGTCATCTGAGTTATCATCACTCAGTACAAGTTCGTTTCTTTCAAATCGTCGTAATCACTAGATGCTTCAAATGTTAATCTGCGACTGTAAGTCTTTTTCTTCTTATTTTGAAAACTAGAACTTGTCATTAGGTCATTAGTTTTAACAACTTTCACACGGGTTTATGCCGCCACAAAGGTGGTATTATACTGGTTATAGGAAGCGTCATTGCCCTAGTGGGACAACATGACGGACGATCCTAATTCCTGACTAAAGAAAACGCTTACACATAAAAGTTATGACACAGAAATGTAACTGAATATTAGTCAAATGCGTATACATTAATTACGGTTAGAACAAAGAAAGATACGCATACCTAGATTTATGTAAAAATCAGAAACTAGAACGAAACATTAAAAAATAATATTTTTCGAAATAACAAACACACTGTTACGAGACTCTCCTTGAATCAAATTATTCAATCGCTCTCTACAAAAATACACTTCATTTAATCTGACTCAGTACATAGAAATATTTACACGGCTGCGTTATCAGACATTCTTTTTTGGAATAAACGCGAAGATCAGAAGCTGAGCGATTTCTCACATACTGTTGCCATTCTTATCAAACGAAATTACACGAAAATAATAGTAACTAGTGTGCAAACGATAATAAGAAAAGATAACAGTAATTAGTCTACAAACAATGATACGAATATTTAACAACAACTAATGCGCAAACGATCATTCGAACTACTTTTAACACACACTGCTTTAGGCCCGGTGCACACATCCGGTTTTTCAACGTGCGGCGGCACTGTCTCAACGCAAGTGCTGTCTGAGATACATTAGATCCAATGGAGTAGTGCACACATGCCTCCGGCAGCACTGCGGCGACACACGTCCAACTTGCGTGTAATTTGTACCGCATTTCCCCACGGCGCCGCAGCTCGCGCACCCCTATTGGAAAAAATTTCTTTCCGGTATAAAAAAAAATGTACCGGCTTATGAAACACCGATTCCGGTATGATACTGGATGAGGTATGATACTGGATGAGGTATGATACTTATTCCGGTATGATACTGGTTCCGGTATGATATGAACCCGGTGTCATACCGGATCCAGTATCATGGAACCTGTATCATACTGAAACCAGCATACTAGAATACAGGGTGGTCCCGAATTCATGGTACAAACTTTAATGGTAGGTACAGGACATTGTAACAATGATTTATTGTATAGGAATGTATAGTCGCAAGTGACGCGGTGAGGCGTAAACAGGGGAAATAAAAGGAAAGAGAAATGGAGTGATCGGTTGGTATCATTGCCGGTAGAGGGCAGTAGATGTCTAGCCGCTGTTGAACATGATGCATCGCAGTAGGGAAAAGCGCCATTCACAATTGTGCTGCCGTAGACGATGGGTGACTTTACGTATGCAGAAAAAGCAGACATGCATTACATGTACGGCCGTGCAAATGGTAACGGCAGAGCTGCGTTACGAATGTATCGCGCGGAGTATCCTGATCGACGAATGCCGGATCATAGAATTTTTCAACGGTTACATCGTCAACTTTGTGAAACAGATGCGTTCGACGTCAACAGACATGGCGCTGGTCGAGTAAGAGCTGTACGCACTCCAAGTCTGGAAGAAAGCATCTTGAACATTGTGGCTGATAGACCCGAGTCAAGCACAAGAACTGTTGCGCGTGACGTAGGTGTGAGTCATCAGACTGTATGCAGAGTGTTAAACGAAAATCGCTTACACCCCTTCCATTTTCAGAAAGTACAAGCATTGAATCCGGCAGATTATCCTCGCCGCGTGAACTTCTGCCTGTGGGTGATGCAGCAATGTGCGTTGCAGCCGGATTTCGTAGATTATGTGCTATTTACAGATGAAGCGACATTTTCACGCGAGGGTGTCTTTAATGCGCACAATTCCCATGTGTGGGCAACCGATAATCCACATGCAACGCGTCGACATGCGTTTCAACAACGTTTCAGTATTAATGTGTGGGCTGGTATTGTGAACGACTTTTTGATTGGCCCATACTTACTACCCACGCGGCTCACTGGCGTAAGCTATCTTATTTTTCTGAAAGAAGTGTTACCACAACTGCTGCATGATGTTCCGATCGCCATTCGTAACCGCATGTGGTTTCAGCACGATGGGGCGCCAGCACACTTCAGCATTGATGTACGGAATTACCTGAATGCCACGTTTGGTACTCGATGGATTGGGCGTGGTGGACCAGTCCCTTGGCCACCCCGATCTCCCGATTTATCGAGCCTCGATTACTTTTTATGGGGACATCTAAAGCATCTTGTTTATGAGACTCCAGTTGACTCAGATGAGGATCTCGTCGCTCGCTTATCTGTAGCTGCTGCAGGTGTGCGTGAAATACCAGGCATCTTTGAACGTGTACGCCAATCGCTCCACCGACGCTGTCAAGCATGTATCGATACTGGTGGACGCAATTTTGAACAATTACTGTAAACATGACACTTGTCAACAACGCTTTCAATAAAATCTTTGTTTTTCCTTTCGGCCGTTATTTCCCCTGTTTTCGCCTCACCGCGTCACTTGCGACTATACATTCCTATACAATAAATCATTGTTACAATGTCCTGTACCTACCATTAAAGTTTGTACCATGAATTCGGGACCACCCTGTATATTTTACAGAATTGCACTGGATTAGATATATTTCGAGTACAAGATTTATCTATTTAACATAATAAATCATTCAGTCAAAAATGTGAAACGTCAAATTAAAGAATAATAAGAAAAGTGTTATTAATATGTTAAAAGGTCTGTGTGATACATTCTTTTTCTGCTGCTTCAACAAATCTATTATTTTGTCAGAAAATATTTTACTGACCGCAGCTGTTGAGGAGAGTTTAAAACTTCCTGCTTCTCCTTTCTCTGGTGTACTGTTAACCATATTCACAATCCATCTGAAACAGAAAAAAAAGCATAAAAAATGAGTCAAATGTTATTTGCCAAATATATCTGGAAGCATGTAACATAAAGTGCAGAATTTTAGAGGGCTGCATTGAAGCTCAGCAAAAACAGTGTAATAAAACTTTTCAACCATTTTATCATGCATACTTTTTGAAGCAACACAAAACAGCTTAGTTTCCTGTAACAAAGCTAAAAAAAGTAGGGTACAAAATATACTACAGAGATACTGGATGATTATCTATTCTGAATCTAAACACATGATAAAATAACTTTATTTAAAGTTGTAAAATAAAGAAAAGTGTTTTTATAAATATTAATTTTTTTTGAGTTATGAATGAATTAATCTAATTTAATAAACCTATCACATTTCAACTAAATTATACAAGCTGGCGTGTTACATTTAAACGCTTTGTTTAAACCCATGATTGAAGAAATGTGTGATTTATTAATTTATTTAACATTCATAGTATGCAGGAATTCAACTGGAAAAAAAATCACTTGAAATCCAATAAGGGGGGTGTATATAAAGTACAAAAAATTTGAAAAAAACTCTAGTGACGTTGGAAATTCATTACATAATACTTGTCAGTAGAAACTTTAAGTAGATTTTTTTTACATATTAGCAAAATATTTCCTATATTACAATCCTTGAGATGTGTGTTCTTAGTATTGTAACCTTTTATATTTAAATTATCTGCAATAGTTCTTAAACTATAAAATTTACATCTAAAAAGTTAATAAAAAATACAATGTATCCAATGCTCATAACTATTTGTCAGGTATTGAGAAAGACAAAAGATATATTTAACATACCATTTTGCACTTAGCAATTGATAACAGCTGGGTCTGAAAGCTCATGTTAAGTTCTTGAAGCCTATAATTTTTTTTCTTCAGTTGTATATTTTGTTCCTTCTTTAGCTATAAAGATAATTTGTTTTTAAAAATCATTTTCAATTCTGTACTTTTTATAAAAAAGAATATTAATACAGTAGAACCCCAGCTATTGGAAAAGAGAAACACCAGCCTGGATCATTAGATTCAGTGGATCAGCAGATTTTTTACTTTTGTAAATTTCTCCTTTGTTGCAAGCAATGTTAAATATAAATCTTTGAGGAATAGGGAAGTAATGAACAGTAGTTTGGCCCAATAGCCGAATATTTGTTACATCCCTACGGACTCCAGAGAGGCTAAAAATAAGCAGTCGGAAAGTTTATCAACCAACATATATCCAGAGGTGATTACTGTTTGACCACCAATCTAACGTACGATTGAGCATGCACAGGGTACCTAAGGATAGAATTACCACATATCCATAACATTTACAAAGGTGCGTGTATCTTAAATCATCACGCATGTTGAGAGTGGGGTACAACTCTGTAAAACTGCCAGTTTGACTTTTAATGCACCCTTCTATATCATAAAATAAATATACATATAGTTGCCCTGTATCAAATTAAATGATAAATAAAATTTTACCTTGGGTTTTCGTCCAGTTTCTTCGTCAACCATAGACTTTTTGGCCTCATCATCCACCGTCATGGCCAGAAGCTCCTCTAACCTCTTCGGAGGTGGCAACTTCATCTTTTTTTTTTCGTTATTCAATAAGCTCTTCAGTTTCTAAAAAAATCTAGACAACAAATCGCAAAGTACCCCAATAAAATAGTGTCATTTGTAATCTAATGTTTTAGCTTAAAACATACTAAGACATGTAACTTACCTGCAACGAGAAGAACAACGGCATACCAATAACCAGTTCCTTCACCGATAGGCGATTTCTGGAAGAATTCATGGGCCCGAGATAAGTTCATTTAGAAAGAATTACAAATCAAATTTTTTATATACACTGGCACAATTGCCTAAACTTTATCCACTAGAAATTGAACTAACGCAAACATATCTTTAACTTTAAAAAAAAGCAAAAAAAATATATATATATAAAAAAGAAAAACGATCAACATCAACTAATGCACGCCTTGTGTTGCCATTTACAGAAAAGAAATGCTCAATAAAGCTACGCTGTACAAAATAATAAATACGCCATACCTAAAAACATCAAGTCACGGAAAAAGTAAATTAAGTTTTTTAACGGAACTGTCATAAAGTTACATAGTTTAACAATTTATTGAAAAATTAACTAACACAAACGACAAGTATTCAGCCATTCCTTTCCCTAGTTCATTTTACTGCGCATGCGTATGATTCGCCGAAGCAAAATATATATGTAACATTTAAAAATGATTCGTTAGAAAATTGCTTCGACACTGGCCGGCGCCTGCGAGTATTTTTTATCGTGCCATTTACAGTTTCGCAGCCCATTGCATCAGAAATAATTAATTTTTCCAAGCTAAGCTAAATTCATCTTCTCAGAACTTAAGACAAAAGCAACAGTCCTGAGCAACAGAATGGCCATGATGACCGGAAGAGACTGGGGGATCAAACCCAGATTCCTCAAGATCTGGTACAAGGCAGTGGCAGAAAGGCAAGTCTGCTACGGAGCCAGTATCTGGGCTAGGAACCCTAGCGTCTGGCTTGCGAAAAAATGCGAAACGCTACAGAGATTCTTCGCTCTTAGGATTAGTAGGGCATATAGGACTGCGCCCACCAGCGCCCTGCTGGTGCTATGTGGTCTCGAACCACTACATTTAGTGGCACAAAGAGAGGGAGCGGTAACCCATATTACAAAACTCAGGTCAGATGTTAATATATTGGGAACTAACATCAAAACCGCAGACTACGAGAGCGAGGTCTCAATCTGGGAAGAGAAGACATGGGATGTGAATTACTCCCAAGTAGGTGAGACAACAGCCACCCAAGCAGAACTGGAGGTCTACACGGACGGCTCGAAGACCGAAACTAGAGTAGGGGCGGCATTCGTGGCGTATGTCAAAGGGAACGAAATTTACAACTGGACAGCCTCACTTCACGAAAATAACAGTGTAAACCAGGCGGAAAAAACGGCAATATTATTCGCCACACGCAGGGCAGCGGCCCAAAAGAAGAAATCGTGCAGAATACACACAGATAGTTTATCAACCATTAAACTTCCGCAAAAATTTCAAAACAAAGACCCACTGGCTTCCAGCATAAGACGGAACCCGAGAGACAACAACTTCAACACAAAAATTTAATGGGTCAAAGCCCACGTCGGTATAGAAGGCAATGAAAGAGAGGACCAGTTGGCAAAGACCGCGGCGAATAACTCAAATCAAGCCAACATTCAACTTATACTGAAACGGCCTAAAAGCTTCCTTAAAAATCGCCTCAAGGAGCGAACATACAAAAATTGGCAGAAGGACTGGGAGAGGGGCAACACGGGAAGGAGAACCTTCAAGTTCTTCCCGAAAGTTGATAAAGATAAACAACCAAGTGGACCTTACCTTACATCATATTACACAGGACATGGCCCCTTCACAAGTTACCTCCACAGATTTAACATCACGGAAAATGGGGACTGCCTTCTGTGGGGAAATTTGTACTACAGAACACTACGCTTTTAGATGCCCACTCACAGTGTGCAATCACCTCAAGGAACCAGCTCAAAATAGCTTCGGAGCCTGGGCTATTAACACATCGCAAAACCATGTCGCACAATCCAAACGTATGAAAATCATGAAGTTCCTAACAGAGTCTATCGATCTTATCAAGTGCCAGTAGTTATGAACAGCTGTGAGTGCTGTGAGACGAATCTAGAGAAAAATAGCACAGCACAGCGGTAAGGGACTCATCTTCTGCAAAGTGTTCCTCCTACAGACCCCAAGGTATCTAGATTAGATTCTTGTTGGGTAAAATTGCGTCACCCCAGGGAAGCCCCTAGGGTGACGCAAATGCAGTAAAACACACAGATGCCTGTTTTTTTATTTATTTTTTATTAAAAAGACTAAGGACTTGGACTGTGGCAGGAACCCGGCTCGGGACATATTATAGTGTGTTAAAGATTTTGAACGTTTTCTCTCATATAAGCTCATGTAATATTCTCCAATTGTGTTTTCATGTTGTGTAACGCGGAGGGAGAAGGGAACGATTAAACTGAGGCCAAGTTAGTCGAGGCAAACGGGGCCAGAATGACGCGGACACAAGAGCGCAATGGGGGTGACGTTTTTCTCTTTTATTTCTTTATACCAACGGGATTTAAACTAAGGGTTACTGGGAGTACGGCCAAGGCACCTCCAGTTCCGAAGACACCCGCGTCAACTGTGTTTACTAGGGCCCCCTAACGAGGGTCTTTTTTTAATGCTGTTAATCAAGAGCGCTAGCACTCCTCACTTATCCGTGGGCGACCTTATCAACCTTCAACCTGACATATGTCGGGAGGTAAGGGGGTCACCTGCGGTGACAAAATGACAAAATTCATCTTCCCACGCCGCGAGCCATCTGTTCCCATCTATTTACTATAAGATGTCCCATCAAATGATACCATATAAGGCAATGAAATCTATCTAAGTGTTGCTGATCAAGTAATAATTAATTTGTTGATGCGCAACTTGTAACTTGCTGCGCCATCTCTTGTAGCACTCGAATCATGACTGTGGTCTAATAAAGACGTCTTTTTCATTGCTCTCTGTCCTGCTTGTATTTTATGAATAACTAAGTAGTGGGACTAGTAGAAAGTCGTCACAAGTCGACAGGATTTAATTCCTGTCGCGAAACCCGGCGGCACGATGCTAATTTGAAGTTTTTAAAAAAGAATTAACCACGATGAAAGTGACCAACAATGGTGGCATTTTGTCTTTTTCTGCCGCGGTTAAGGCGAAAGAGGAATTGTTTATTGTCTCTCTTTACGATTGATAGAAGAGTGGGTGCATTATCCAAAACAGCTGACGAAGAAAAAATTTTTGCCTCGCTGCCGTGATGAACTACATGAATGGTGAAAGAAAAAGCAAGGGAGAAAAAAATGCTTCGTCTCCCTCGCTTCGGAAAGATTACCGACATGGACGCAAAGGTCGCCGGCGGAAAGAGACGATCCACAGGCCCTCGGAGTTCAAGTCCCGCAGCGAAACAACCTCACCTTAGAGATGACCGACCCCTGCCTTCCCACCAAGGGCTGGAGTACAGCAAAAAAGGAGTTGGAGACCACTACAGTATCAGGGCCCATCATCCGGACCATGGAGATCACCATATGTGCTTCGACTAAATTGGAGACCTAGACCTATCCAAACCCAGGGATGGCCACGCTCATTCCGAGATAGACCCACAGCGACTTGCTACAAGTGTGGCCTGCAGGGCCATTTTTCCCGAGACTGCAGAAAGGGATTTCATGCAGCCCCCCCCCCCTTTTTAGTATGCACTGTTCCGGAAACCTATTTCTTGTGACCCTTATGTGTTTTCCAGATACTGGACAAGACTTACTGGGACTCATTGACACTGGTAGCAATGTGACTATCATGAGTGAGGTTTTTGTCAGGTCTTTAAAATATAGAGAAATGGGGGATGAAAAGTTGCAGGTGGTGCAACAAACCAGTGGACGATTAAACGTAACCAGAATTATAGAGGTAAGTGCCAAAATAGGAGAAATTAATTTAGACATCATAATGTATGTTATTGACTCTGATTTACCTTATTTGTTAATTTCCTTGCAACATGCTGTGCTATTTGATTTACATCTCGATATAAAAAAAAATCAAAAATTTTTTCAAAAGGGTAAAGATATCACGTATTGTAATAAGAAAGGTAAAGCGGAGTCAATGACTACATATCATTTGAGGAAAATTAATGAACAAAATAAAAAGTATGTAAAATTTAGTAAAATTTATAATGATGTTACAGATAGTGAGAATTATGACGCGATAGAAACGAGATATTTTTATAATAAGAATTATAATAAACATTATAGTAAAATTATTAAGTGTGTTGATAATGTTTATATGTCAGAGGGAAGTGCTGGAGATGTTGAGCTTCTACAACAATTACAGCAAGTGGGGCTTACACCCCCCCCCTTGACTGAAAATTTTAAAAGTCATTTCGCTATGCAGAAAAATTTACCTGGATTTGCAGAAATGAACCAAAACACAGAACTGGCATGTCTCGTACTCTCCTTTCGGCACATATTTTCCAAAAACAAATTTGATACCAGACGAATCAGAATGGAACTTTGGCAGCATAAAGTCTGTGATGAATGTTAAACTTTTTTTTTTAATAATTATTTTTGTTTGTATGAAATTGGATATTGAAGGAGAATTGTTATACTCCTTCACATATAAAGGTTTCATATTTTTCTATTAACAGCTTAAACATACAATTATTATCTCGAGAAACCATTACTCTGATAAATTAATTGGAATTTAGTAAAGATATATTCATCCGGATTCATGCACCAAGATAAATTAATGAGATTTTGTAGAAAAGTTTTCGCATTTTGTGTTTTTATCTCGCAAGTATCCTGAGATGGAACAAGAAATAAATGCGTGATCCCGCAGAAGAATTGATTGTATTTTGTATTTGTAAGTTGAAAAGTGAATTAAGAATATAAGGATGAGCAGATTTGTTTTACTTGAAGGAAGTGAAATGTGAATTAGAAATAAATAGACACAGAGAATAGTAAGGGTTATATTCTATGTAGAAATAATTGAAAGAAAATTGTGCTAATTGAAAGGAATTTGTGAAATTTTTTGTTTATTATGAGGAAATATAACTAAAAAGGACTTCGAGAAATTTTTTGATGTATCCTAATTCCTGAATTATAGCAGCGCTATTTACTTATGACTTGTATATAATTAAATTACAGTGATAATCATTTTATGATTTACAAGAAATGTTGTACTTTCATGCTGGGTTTTTTAACTTGTTCGCGACAGTAGCTAAATGAAGAAATTAGGGTAAGCCCCTGGGTCGCTGATATTCTGAAGTCCGTACTGGTCACACAAGTTAATGTATTATAGTTGGAAATATTTTTATTATTTTTGGTTTTTATTATACGATTATTATAATATGCTGTTTATAGTATTATTGGTTTTTATTATTTCATTTTCATTAGGTTAGTTTTTCAGAACACAATTCTTTGGAAACTGGTTGTATTATTTTGTACAGTATTTGATTTGGTATGTTTGTGAACTTGTGTGTGGTATTGATGCTCATTGATAATTCTATTATGATTACAATTTATTGTGTTTTATTTGATTTTAATGGATCCTCTATTCTAATTGTTTATTGCGTTTATACTCTTTACCATGACTGAGATAAAGAGTCATTAATGTTAAAAGTGTTTTTATGTTTTTGTATGTTAGTTTGTATGTCACAATAGATGGATAGCAAGTAAGGAGATAAAAAATTTTGGGTTATGGGGTTGCTAGTTTATTTCATATTTTAGGTTTTGATTAACAGCTTCCTCCTAGATATTCTACACCCTATGGACGCATAGGATGTAGTCTTCTTGAGAGGGGGATGTAACATTAAAAAATGATTCGTGAGAAAATTGCTTCGACACTGGCCGGCGCCTCCGAGTATTTTTTCACGTGCCTTTTACAGTTTCGCAGCCCATTGCATTAGAAATAATTAATTTTTGCAAGCTAAGCTAAATTCATCTTCCCACTCCGAGATCCATCCAAATGATACCTAAGGCAATGAAATCTGTCTGAGTATTGCTGATCAAGTAATAATTAATTTGTTGATGCGTAACTTGTAAGTTGCTGCGCCATTTCTTGTAGCACTCTCTCGAATCATGACTGTGGTCTAATAAAGACGTCTTTTTCATTGCTATCTGTCCTGCTCGTATTTTATTAATAACTAAGTAGTGAGACTAGTAGAAAGTCGTCACACACACACACACACACACACACACACACACCACACACACACACACACACACACACACACACACACACACACACACACACACACACACACACACACACACACACACACACACACACACACACACACACACACACACACACACACACACACACACACACACACACACACACACACACACACACACACACACACACACACACACACACACACACACACACACACACACACACACACACACACACACACACACACACACACACACACACACACACACACATATATATATATACAGGGTGGTCCCAAATTCATGGTACAAACTTTAATGGTAGGTACAGGACATTGTAACAATGATTTATTGTATAGGAATGTATAGTCGCGCAAGTGACGCGGTGAGGCGAAAACAGGGGAAATAACGGCCGAAAGGAAAAACAAAGATTTTATTGAAAGCGTTGTTGACAAGTGTCATGTTTACAGTAATTGTTCAAAATTGCGTCCACCAGTATCGATACATGCTTGACAGCGTCGGTGGAGCGATTGGCGTACACGTTCAAAGATGCCTGGTATTTCACGCACACCTGCAGCAGCTACAGATAAGCGAGCGACGAGATCCTCATCTGAGTCAACTGGAGTCTCATAAACAAGATGCTTTAGATGTCCCCATAAAAAGTAATCGAGGCTCGATAAATCGGGAGATCGGGGTGGCCAAGGGACTGGTCCACCACGCCCAATCCATCGAGTACCAAACGTGGCATTCAGGTAATTCCGTACATCAATGCTGAAGTGTGCTGGCGCCCCATCGTGCTGAAACCACATGCGGTTACGAATGGCGATCGGAACATCATGCAGCAGTTGTGGTAACACTTCTTTCAGAAAAATAAGATAGCTTACGCCAGTGAGCCGCGTGGGTAGTAAGTATGGGCCAATCAAAAAGTCGTTCACAATACCAGCCCACACATTAATACTGAAACGTTGTTGAAACGCATGTCGACGCGTTGCATGTGGATTATCGGTTGCCCACACATGGGAATTGTGCGCATTAAAGACACCCTCGCGTGAAAATGTCGCTTCATCTGTAAATAGCACATAATCTACGAAATCCGGCTGCAACGCACATTGCTGCATCACCCACAGGCAGAAGTTCACGCGGCGAGGATAATCTGCCGGATTCAATGCTTGTACTTTCTGAAAATGGAAGGGGTGTAAGCGATTTTCGTTTAACACTCTGCATACAGTCTGATGACTCACACCTACGTCACGCGCAACAGTTCTTGTGCTTGACTCGGGTCTATCAGCCACAATGTTCAAGATGCTTTCTTCCAGACTTGGAGTGCGTACAGCTCTTACTCGACCAGCGCCATGTCTGTTGACGTCGAACGCATCTGTTTCACAAAGTTGACGATGTAACCGTTGAAAAATTCTATGATCCGGCATTCGTCGATCAGGATACTCCGCGCGATACATTCGTAACGCAGCTCTGCCGTTACCATTTGCACGGCCGTACATGTAATGCATGTCTGCTTTTTCTGCATACGTAAAGTCACCCATCGTCTACGGCAGCACAATTGTGAATGGCGCTTTTCCCTACTGCGATGCATCATGTTCAACAGCGGCTAGACATCTACTGCCCTCTACCGGAAATGATACCAACCGATCACTCCATTTCTCTTTCCTTTTATTTCCCCTGTTTACGCCTCACCGCGTCACTTGCGACTATACATTCCTATACAATAAATCATTGTTACAATGTCCTGTACCTACCATTAAAGTTTGTACCATGAATTCGAGACCACCCTGTATATATATATATATATATATATATATATATATATATATATATATATATATATATATATATATATAATTGTATCACAAAAAAGCCTTGATTGAATCGGCAACAATTTGTTTCTATTTATCGGGAGGGAGATTGACGAAGGGAATTAACGTGAAGAAGGGAAGTGAAGAAAATCGAAATGATATAAAATATGTGTTAGTAAAATAGGATGCATGAAGAAATTCACATGCCTCGACGGTTTTAATTATCATAACTGCGTTACTTTTGGAAAAGAATTTCCGTTTCCTTTAAGAAACGGATAACAACTCTACCGTAATTGGAGTTTCCACGAACAAAAACATTCTTCAAAAAGGAGTTTTCTTTTCATTAAACTTTCGCTTCAAGCAACACTTCTTAAAATGCGATAAGAAACAGCAGGAAGAGTAAGTAAAAACGGTTAAAAATTATATTATTGTCTGTTTCCGTGTGGAAACAATGTGTTTTATCGTTATGATTTGTTTCCCTGTACTTTAAAGGCGGATGTCTTTTGTCCTTTCATTTTAGTTGTATGACTTTAGTTCAACATCCAGTTAAAGAACGTTTTTAAAACGGAATCGCTTTACTCTATCTAAAGTTTCTGTTATTTTTATATTCTGGCATAAAAGCACTAAATTCGAAGTCTTCTTTTTCATGGAAAACAATTTCCAGCACCTTTTTGTAAGAATGGGTTTAAATTCATGATCATAGGTGGAAAAAGACGAAAACAATGATGAATATCGACTCAAAATGTTAAGCTTATGTTAAATAAGTTACTATATTTATAGCAGTGCATTTTCTCATTGTTAGGGTTACCATATTCCTTTTTTAAACTGCTTAGTAGCATTTTTTTGCTTAGACTATTTTGTTTTTATGAGAGGAAATTTCAATGGAAAGAAACCATATGGAATTAAAAGATTTTACATCCGTTATCCAAATGCTCCCGAATGATACATGTCTGAGTTACCTTAAAAAATAACTTATCGCCGATTTGGGGAGTTTGGCATTTAATTTAATTGGCGTTAACCAATGAACTATCATATCATCGATGAAAGAGTAGAAACGCATTAACTGACTAAATGAATTTTCTGCTATGCAGCTGTTTAAAAACTAATTGTTAGTTTTTAGGCTAAAACATAAAGATTACAACGTTTTAATAATGTTGCATACATTTTTAACACATTACAATATGCCAATGTGTTTCTCATCATCATGAAAATAAGCATTTAGTTTTCAACAAGTTGTCAGTTAAGGTGTTGCTGCTCAAACTCTGCGATCTATCAATTTTTTGCATGGAATGTTTACTGACGAAGTAAAAGAGTATTGAATCCCTTCCAATGAGTGCCTGGTTGGAGGATTAACGGATTAGCAACCGGAGGGTTGCGAGTTCGAACCCAACCAAAGACTGTCGTGTACAAGTATGGTGCACGTCAAATCTGTCGTGCCCTTAAATGTGCTCACGTTTCCGTGGTGTGGAAGTCTGGAGAGTGGGGTGCCTGCTCAGGTAAGACCTCGTCATCTGACCATGGTTCGATATTGCGAGTTGTCCTCGGTTCTTTCTTTTTGGGATTGATCCCGAACCGTCACCAATAGCCCGTTGTGTTGCTTCAGCGTGACGTTAATTAAATACCTACCTACCTGATCGATGCTTAACTAACGGTTGAACCACATTCAGGGCACCCTAAAAGCGAACAGTTTTTCTAATGCCGACTCATATGATCCTTCACGCACTAATTTGCTAGATAGCCCGTTCTGTTGCTCCAGTACGTTTTTACTTCAACAACCCACCCAAAGATAGCCTATGTGCCGTAAAACCCATCTGTCATAAAAGCAAAAGCTACATAGATAATTATACCATGTGATGTATTTTAATTTAAGGTATACAAACAACCAAAAACAGTTTTTATTGAACATCTTTAAACTAAAGTATGGCTTATGTATGGCCCCATACTTTTAATTTACCGAGTCTTAAAATCAAGGACGCGTGGAGCTTCAATTCTGCTCCTCCCTGTTTATGACTAAGAGAAAAGTTGAAGCACGTTGCGAAAGTTCGTGCTTCCTTTGGAACAAAATCCTTAGTCGAAATTCCCTTATGCGCAATCAATAATTCACAATTACGTTCTGCATAAAATCAGCTCAACGGATTTTATTGGCGAAGGGAAGATAAAAGGGGAAATCTTCCCAGGGAAGAATCGAGAACTGTTTTTCTAGGTAATCGCCAGTCAAAGAAAATTGGTGAGAATCGAAAGAGAAAAGAAAGTTATTTTTAAACGAATTTCATTAAACGTTGATGTGAAAGATAAGAGTAAATCTTATATTTGGCAGTTATAAGGGAAGAGGTTCGTGGTTTATTTTTAAATACGTATTTAAGTTTCATTGACAATTTCTTCCGTATTGTTTCGGAAAGGTTTTATATTTCTACCGTAGAAAAATAACCATGATGGTTTTGTAGTGGATGATCCAGTGATGTGATCGCAACCAAAAATAGTCGTTTATTTCGAACTGCAGGTAAAATATTACATGGATACATCTTACTCACTTTAGTAATAGTTGGGGTAGACATTTAACTATCATAAGGGACATTTGGGATGTCTGCAACTGCGCCAAGAACCAGCCAGTTGTAGTCGGCGCAGGTTTCATTCCTGAAAGGGTGTGTTTCTCTCGTCTGACCGGCCGCGTATCCTTGTTGGATGTGTAACGGATTAGCAATTTGAGTGTTGCGACCATCCAACCAAAGACTGTCTTGTACAGGGAGGGGCTGGTGCACGTTACATCTGTCGTGACCTCAAATGTCCTCACGCTGGCGTGGTGTTGACGTGTGGACAATGGGGTGCCAGCTCAGGTGTATCCTTGTCATTTGAACGTGGTTAAAATTTACGTGGTCTTGGCCTTGAATTTTTCCTTTCCGGTTTGATCCCGGACCGTCGCCTATGATCCGTTGTGTTGTTTCAATGCGACATTAGTCAACCTACCTAGCTCCCTTCTTTAACATTACACCATCCCTTGTGTATATAAGTGCATTTACTTGACGTCGTTTGGCATGGTTTGCGCCATAAGCCTTAAACAGCCATAATCACTAGCTTATTTTCCTGTAAAATGAGAATTTTATATCAAACCTCAAGAATAGAATAATTTGCTGTAATTAGTTTAAAAAATTGTTTGTGTTTTCATATATGTCATATCGATTATAAGTTGATCAAGTCGATTATAAGTTGATCAAGTCGATTATGAGTTTATTAAGTCGATTATAAGTTGACTCGTAAAGTGGTTGAAGCGTTTTTCTACCACTCAGTAGGTCCCGGTTTGTGAACGCATGGTGTTGGTTATTGTTACTGTTACGAGTAATGGTGGTTTACCGGCCGTCATTTTCAATAGCCCTCAATTTTCCCTAGTAGCGACGAAGGAGTAGATATCTGTGGTACTGCATCAGAAATAAAGTATACGTTAAACGTTTCATCAATTCTTTTATCCCGGGTTGGTGGGGTAACAGCTCGGGTGCTGACTCCGTCATCTGATCGTTATTTAATATTAAGAGGTGTATAGTCCTCGGAACTTTCTTTTTGGGTTCGACCCCGTATCGTCCCTCGCTTTGTTCCAGAGCAATACTAATTCAACTCACTAGATTCACATTTGTGATGATTTTTAATTATACTGATTTAATATTAATTAATAATACTGATCAATCTAGTTCACATGCAATTTTTTATTAATTATTTCATTTCAATAACTAACAATAATTTCAGTTCCTAGTTATATTTTAACTAAGCTCTTTCTGAAATTCTAAAATTGCACCGATTCATAAATATTTTGGTGAAATTATAAAAATGATAGATTAGGTTACATTTCCAATTTATTAGTTAATATATTTTTCCAGTGGGCTTGGCTGATAAAAAACTTTATTTGACAATTTCATGAAAGTTGTTCTACGCCTTATTCGGCTACAAAAAACGAAGTTATACCACTATTGAAATTAATAATTTCATATCTTCCATTAAAATATATTTAACCTCAAATAACATTTGTATATTTACTTGGCTTTACAAACTATGCGCGTTGTGTATTTATGTTTTAATGAAAGGAATTAATAAATTGATTGCTTAAAAATAATATAATCATCTTTACTTCGGAAAAATTAAGTATTTTCCAGATTGCAGTTTCCATTTCATGTAGCAGAGATTGCCAAGAGAAAATTCACCTTTTAAAAGAACTTTTTCGAGTTAATGCGCTTTCGAGAAGAATTTGAAATGCGATTTAATTTTAGGAGTGCAGACTAATCGTTCGGTAGTACATAATGCAATTCCACTTTGTTTTATGCGTTTATTGAATAAGATTTGTAAAAATCCTATTTCTACTGAAGTTTTGAATTGCTATGAAAAAAATTAAAATGCTTTTAATACCTCTTATATTTAATTAGATTACTCTTCATTTGAGTAAATAATCAGGAAAAATGAAATTGGTCAATGGACTTTTACCATTGATTTATTTGTCATGTGTTTTGCACGGAATGATGAGTATCTGACCGTTGCGCCTATAAAATTCAATAAACAAGCTACACATAGAAAAAAACATATGAAATACACATTGCATCATTAGATAACAGATCATTATTGCTAATTATATAGGTAATTGGCAATTTTTTGTTAACGTCGTACTAGAGCAACACAACGGGCTATTGACGACGGTCCGGGATCAGTCCCTTAACGGAAAGATCCGAGCTAATTATATAGATGGATTTTCCTAATTTACTTCCGCCGACCAACCGGTATAGTGGTTAAGGTGTTAGCCTCTAGATCGGAAGGTTCCTGGTTCGAATCCGGGTTCGGGCATGGATGTTTGTAAGCGTATGGTGTAGAGGCGGCTGGTGCACCTTAAATCTGTCGTGGCCGAAAGTCCTCACGTTGGGTTGGCGTGGAAGTTTGGAGAGTGGGGTGAAAGCTCAGGTGTTGCTTCGTCATCTGACCGTGGTTCAAAATTACGAGGTGTTGTCCTCGGATCTTTCCCTTAAGGGACTGATCTCGGACCGTCGTCAATAGCCCGTTGTGTTGCTCTAGTACGACGTTAACTAAAAATTACCATTAATTATTACCTAATTTACTTGCAAAGTCGAGGTACACCGGTTGGATAAAAATGGTAATGGTAATGGTAATTTTTAGTTAACGTCGTACTAGAGCAACACAACGGGCTATTGACGACGGTCCGGGATCAGTCCATTAAGGGAAAGATCCGACGAGCTAATTATATAGATAAATTTTCCTAATTTACTTGCAAAGTCGAGGTAGACCGGTTGGATAAAAATGGTAATGGTAATTTTTAGTTAACGTCGTACTAGAGCAACACAATGGGCTATTGACGACGGTCAGAGACTGATCCCGGACCGTCGTCAATTGCCCATTGTGTTGCTCTAGTACGACGTTAACTAAAAAATTACCAATTACCTAATTTACTTGCGCCGACCAACCGGTATTGTGGTTAAGGTGTTAGTCTCTAGATCGGAAGGTTCCTGGTTCGAATCCGGGTACGGGCATGGATGTTTGTAAGCGTATGGTGTAGAGGCGGCTGGTGCACCTTAAATCTGTCGTGGCCGAAAGTCCTCACGTTGGGTTGGCGTGGAAGTTTGGAGAGTGGGGTGAAAGCTCAGGTGTTGCTTCGTCATCTGACCGTGGTTCAAAATTACGAGGTGTTGTCCTCGGATCTTTCTCTTAAGGGACTGATCTCGGACCGTCGTCAATAGCCCGTTGTGTTGCTCTAGTACGACGTTAACTAAAAATTACCATTAATTATTACCTAATTTACTTGCAAAGTCGAGGTACACCGGTTGGATAAAAATGGTAATGGTAATTTTTAGTTAACGTCGTACTAGAGCAACACAACGGGCTATTGACGACGGTCCGGGATCAGTCCCTTAAGGGAAAGATCCGAGCTAATTATATAGATAAATTTTCCTAATTTACTTGCAAAGTCGAGGTAGACCGGTTGGATAAAAATGGTAATGGTAGTTTTTAGTTAACGTCGTACTAGAGCAACACAATGGGCTATTGACGACGGTCAGAGACTGATCCCGGACCGTCGTCAATTGCCCATTGTGTTGCTCTAGTACGACGTTAACTAAAAAATTACCAATTACCTAATTTACTTGCGCCGACCAACCGGTATTGTGGTTAAGGTGTTAGCCTCTAGATCGGAAGGTTCCTGGTTCGAATCCGGGTACGGGCATGGATGTTTGTAAGCGTATGGTGTAGAGGCGGCTTGTGCACCTTAAATCTGTCGTGGCCGAAAGTCCTCACGTTGGGTTGGCTTGGAAGTTTGGAGAGTGGGGTGCCAGCTCAGGTGTTGCTTCGTCATCTGACCGTGGTTCAAAATTACGAGGCGTTGTCCTCGGATCTTTCCCTCAAGGGACTGATCCCGGACCGTCGTCAATAACCCGTTGTGTTGTTCTAGTACGACGTTAACTAAAATTACCATTACCTAATTTACTGGCAAAGTCGAGGTAGACCGGTTGGATAAAAATGGTAATGGTAATTTTTAGTTAACGTCGTACTAGAGCAACACAACGGGCTATTGACAACGGTCCGTGATCAATCCCTTAAGGGAAAGATCCGAGGACAACACATCGTAATTTTGAACCACGGTCAGATGACGAAGCAACACCGTAGACCGGTTGGAAGAGTAACATATTAGCAACCGGAGGGTTGCGAGTTCGAATCCGACCAAAGACCGTCGTGTACAGATGGGGCTTGTGCACGTTAAATGCGTCGTGGCTCCAAGTGTCCGCACATTGGCGTTGTGTGGAAGTTCGGAGAGTGGGTCAGGTGAGACCTCATCATATGAGCATAGTTCAAAATTGCGTGTTGTCCTCGCATCTTTCTCTTATGGATTAATACCGGACAATAACCTGTTGTGCTGTTCCAGTGCAACGTAAATTAAAATACCTACCTAATTTACTTCCAGAGTCGCGGTAGCGCTGTCGGAAAAGTAACAGAATAGCAAGTAGAGGGTAGGAAGTTTGAATCCTACCAAAGACCTTCGTGTACAAGGGAAGCTGGTGTTAGTTGCACCTGTAATGACTTCATATAACCTCACGTTTGTGTGGTGTAAAACTTTTGAGAGTCTGTTGCTAGCTTAGATATTAACATTGTCATATGACTAGGGATTACAATCCGGCATGAATTTCAATTCGGTCGGATCCTACCGTATTGGAATTTTGTAATAAGTTTATCTAACCAGTATGTATTTTTCCAAAATCGGCTGAGTGAAAGTAGGTAAAAAGGATATTATTCCAATTTGACGAACAAAACGTTTATTTTAGCATTAGAGAATCAACTTTATTAATAATTATCCATAGATAGGAAATCACTCACCAACAATTAATTATAGTCAAATCGTATTAATTGTGTCATCCCTTATCCTACTTTTCAATGAACTAATAAACTAATAACGCAAATATAACCAGCTGCTGAGAAAAGGCCCTTTCAGCTTCAACACTATGATTGGTTTAACCGTCATTAAGTAGTCGTACATAAGAGACAAATATTTTCCTTTGACTCCATTTCATATGAAGTCATTTCTTTCTGTAGTATTTTCTCAAAATCTGTTTCTTTTCTAAAGTTTTTGTCTTTTTGCAATAGTTTTCATTTTCTTGCAGAATTTGCTTTTCTAATTCCTCTTTATTAAAAAAATATTATTGATAAGTTAATTTACTATTTTTGCTAGAATCCTCCAAACTGATGATTGAAAAATATAAAATCGATTAATTCACAATCGATTGCTTAATAAACGATTTCGCGACTTTAAAGTTGGGTTTGAATAATCGATTATTTAATTTTTTTTAAATTTAGGTTTATCGGATTCGGACCGGATTTGATAGATGCCGGATCCGGTAGGTAGCTAAATGATGTCGGATCCACCGGATCGGATTGTAATCACTACATTTGACCCGGACAATCAGCAATAGCCCGTTGCGTTGCTTCAGTGTAACGGGAACAAAACAACCTGCCTAGTATATATATATATATATACTAGGCAGGTATACTATATATATATATATATATATATATATATATATATATATATATATATATATATATATATATATATATATATATATATATATATATATATATATATATATAATATATATAAATTGTACGTGCTGCTTGGAAACATTAACTTACAAAAATAGGCTAAATTAGATCTGAAATTCAAAGAAACTAGGACATAAAGCATTCAAGAAAGTGAAGTAATTACTTTTAAGTTCTCTGAAAAAGGATTTTAGGCATTAGAAGAGGAATGAAAAGAACAGTTTTTAATTTTACGTTTTAAGTTTCTAAAAATAAACTCTTAGATGAGAGTGCGTTCATTAACTTAATCTCCTTTGCCCTCATTACATCTAGGCTTTAAAATACGAGTACTGTGTATAGCTTTTTGAATCTCCCTGATTTTAATTTGCTTTTCTAAGCCATTTGCTTTTGTGAAATTTTTGTTGCCTTCTTATTTTTGCGCGTTTAAACTAAATTCGTGACGTTTACACTGTCATAGAGGCATTGTGATGCGTTAATCCAATGGAATACGACAAGGCATCTCATCCATCAAGATCTGACTAATTTTGCTAATGACAAAATACCTCGTTATCAAAATATTGCCTATCCTTTGATATGATTAACATCTAGTTTATTTTTTTCTAACATTGAGAGATCAAGATTTGACAAATTTTGCAAGTGGCAAAATACCTCGTTAACAAGATATCGCCTAGTTTTTGATGATAAGATTAAGATCTGGTTCCCTTTTTCTAATGCTAATATCGATATCGAGATCTGACTAATTTTGCTAATGACAAAATGCCTCGTTTCAAAATATTGCTTATCTTTTGATATGATTAAGATCTGGTTAATTTGTTTCTAACATTGAGATATCAAGATTTGACAAATTCTGCTAATGCAAGATATCTCGTTATCAAGATATTACCTATCTGTTGATGAGAAGATCAAGATCAGGTTCATATTTTTCTGATGTTGATAAATATCCATCTAGCTCTGGTGGGTTTTGTTAGGATTTTCGTTTTTTATCAGATAACTCGTCGAGACAGCTTCCCGGAGGGTTTAAGTGATTCAGCGTTAACTATTTGATAGTCGATGTTTAATGTGACGTGAAGCAGTTGCTATGCAACCACAGTAATGTCCTCCTATGTTTATCGCGATAGACCATGATGCGGATCTCAACGCCGCCCGTACAATGCCTTTATCTGATTGAGGCTTAACCCATTCGTAATTACCTTATGTAGTCGGGACAAGGGAAGAACTCCCATCTAATATGGTGGTCTTGGTTCATTGGGCTACCATCCCAGTATGCACACTGCGCTATCAACCTGCATGTTGTAGGTTGTGAGGTTCGATACCTCTGAGCCCGGGAGCAGAAAGTGCTTAAAACTGCGACGTACGTTCTTTGCAGAACAATTTTCCTTAATTTGATCAAAATGTCCGCCGATTTTTTTTTCAATCATAAGTTACGATGTTCTGCATTGCAAAGCTTGTTCCTAGCCACACCTTTTTTCTTCTCTAGCTATGGAACAACCTCCCTACACCGACCAACTTTCCACAAACACTTTATAAAAAACGGATCTTCTATGTCAATGACAAAAGGTTTAACTTCAAAAGTTATCGACATATTTGGAAATTCTGAAAGTATGCCTTGGTTTTAAATAAATTAAGTCAATTAATTTTGATGTTTTATTATAAATATGTAATACATATTTAGCCGATAATTGTGTTTTACGTCTGTTTTTGATTTGACTGCAGTTTTCAAAATTCGGACAAAACGCTTGCAGAACAATTGCAATTGCTTGGAGTTGTGTTACAGAACACTAAATATAATCCTGCACCTGGGCCTCTAATTGTATTTATCTATTTTATTTCATAAAAAAATCATTGGTTGTGTCTATTACTTGATATTGTATGTCTTGTGTCTCTCTGGCGCAGCATTGCCAAATATAGTCCTTGCGCTATAAACAATCCAACCCAGCTAAGAACAATATACACCACCATCTCTTATATATTAAAGACCTTTAAACCCTTTTGGTAGTCTCAAATAGGTGTCTTATGATCAAAATAGACAAGATCGTAATACACGAGGTAAACCGTCGACACAACTTGGAGAATATGTGGATCGCTGTGTTCTCAAAATATTATTTTTCCTGATATAAACTTCCATAGAATATCAAATGTTGCTCTTCATGTTCTTTATGAGCTCAAATAAAGAGTTAAATTGGTTCCATAACATTTTGTTGAATATGCAGATGAATTTGTGCGTTTAAATTGATTTTTACAGCATATATAAAAAATAATTTCGTACTTAATTACTGATTATCTTTATTGCAGTATTAATGTGTATTAGTACAAAAAGGGTTTTACATAAGCAAAGAAACGGCTCAAAACGTAATTTAGAAAATGAATAATTTCTTGATTTACGTAATGAAGATTACAGGAGTACCACGGGCGATTCCAAGGCGACTTTGCGCATCATCTGACCATGTTTCCAAATTTGCGTGGTGTTATCCTCTATCTTTCCCTTTGGATTTGATCCTGGACCATCGCTAATAGCCAATTGCGTTGTTTTTATTCATTTCCCGATCAAGTTTTAAGGCAACGCCATTACATTCCTTGCTGATTGTGCACTTTCGAGCGCTCTTCTTGCTTTTCTACACACGCTTTCTCATATGACTTCGATCTCTACGTGGCTTGTAGAGGAAAGTGACCTAATATGAGCTACATACCTAATATGAGATACTCCTGTATCTTTACAGTACGGTGTCGTCATTTACTCGAAGTTTCATGGACTATTAGCTAGGGAAACTCGAGTCATTGCAAACAAACCATCCCCATTGCATGCCAACCTATACTTCAGTCTATTGCGTAGTGAAATTATTTAATGCGTTCAAAGTAGAAAACCAATAGTTTATTAAGATCGAGTCTCTTCCGACTCTGGCAGAAATCAAAATATACATACAAGTCGTCATCTCATGGTAGCAGTTCATCAATATTACAAAGGAATTGCGGCTTTACTATCGCCAATCTACTTTATATATCGATTGCTATCAGCTTGTCTCCAAACAGTATAAATAAAATCTACAAGAATGAATATTATTCTCCCTTTCGCCAACTTCATGGTGTAGGTGTAGGTTTCGTTCAAATCAAACGACCTACCAATATTATCATACTCAACACAGTCTACAGTGGCACATCGCTTTTAAGAGTTTGGAAGACTTCTTTCTGACTGGTCTTTAGACGTATAAAGTAAGTTGTTAAAATAATTGAAACATTTTTACGCAAATTGATAAGTTTTATGTGTCTCTGTGTTAAATTATGTGTTTATGTGTTAAATTTTTGTCGGTCTTGTATTTCTTTGTCATTGTGAATGCACAATGTCATTGAGAAAGTTTGGTGTCTCATATAAGGAAACCTTTTCCCAAAACTGATTCGAAAAATTAAATTTTTTTTTTCAGTATATTTGCAACGTGTTTCCCCCCCAAATCCATTAACATCTCGAAACAGCTTTAGTGGAAGTGTTGAAAAGCAAAAAGATGTTAGCTAAATTTTCCATCAGACAATCACCAACGCAATTTAAAACATCATATCTTATTAGATCTCTTCTGTCTCAACACGCAATTCATTTACACATTTACATTCTGTCTGTGTTTTACGTCAATAAACAACTGCTTTAAGTTTTAATCACCATGTTTCGAGTTAATATACGGCAAAATATTAGACATGCATAAATAATTTTTCCAGACCTCTGTACAATCTTCTAAAACTAATAGTTTCATGTCGGTGTTTTACGTCAATAATTAGCTTTTTTAAGTTTTAATCACCATGCTTCGAGTTAATATACGGCATAACATAAAAATTTGAATAAGGAATTTTTCAAGACCTCTGTACAACCTAAAACTAATAGTTTTATGCAAAACTCTAGTATCCAATACTTCAAAGGTAAATTAATCCTTCGGATACTCGGAGACTAGATAAATTGACAGTCCTTTCCGTCATATCTGGATATACTGATCATACTACAGAAAGTATTTCCTTAAGCTCGATACGAATAGAAAAAAACTCATCACATCTTTGATGAATGACGTAGGTTTGATTCGATACAGTTTTTCTAAACCAACCTGCAGATTTTTTTCCAAAGGAAAAAAAAGGTCTACGGTTTGGCCTTCGATCATCACCTAAGTTTGGCGATAAGTATTGCTCATCTATCCCCAAACTGTCCCATCTCTTTCCATTAAAGCGGCGCAGGGAATGCATTAATATTTTACAGGTAACGTCAGTTAATCTTCCAACTTCTCGCAATCTTATCGAACGGGATATTTTTTTTTTGTTCGGGAAGAGTGAACATTTTTGAATAGATTAGCGCAGGAGAAAGGTTTGTATTGAAGTTTGCGAAAAAGATCGAGAAAGGCTAAGATTCAAGAACAAGATACCGGTAGAAAGATCAATCAAAGAAAGAATTTGGAAAAAAAGGTTAGACCTCTCTCGGAAACGTGTATTTTTCAGATAGAATAAATGATATACGAACTAAGTAAAGCACGTTCATGTATGCATGTGTTGAAAAATAAAGTTTAATTTTTATTTGGAGGTGTGATAGTTAAGGTATGCACGTATTTTCAATTGGAGTAAATGATCAGTTGAATATTGATCAGGAACAACCATCACACACAGTAAAGATCTCAATGATACCTCAGATGAAAATTAACTCTTCATTCAACTAATGATTCGCTAATTCCTTTGGGCTGGGCAAAATTTTGTCCGTCTAAAAAAGACAATATTTTACAAATCGCACAATTAACACCAACTCCTGCTCATCCAGGAGTTATTCCGGTTCTGTGGTTGCCCTGTTGGATGAGCAACTGATTGGCAACCGGAGCGTTGTGAGTTTGAAGTCTGTTGTGTACGCAGGGGCTGGTGCACGTTAAATCTGTCGTACTCTCAAATGTCCTCACGTTGGCGTGGTATACAGTGGTGTGGATAGTGTGGTGCCAGCACAGGTGTTCTCGTCATCTGACCGTAATTCACACTTAGAAGGCTTTGTTCTTGAATCTTTCCTTCTTCAGGATGAATCCCGGACTGTCGTTAATAACTCGTTGTGTAGCTTCAATGTGACATTAATTAGCTACTTACCTCAAGAGTAAGCTATTCAATTTAGGATGCCTTACCTTTTTATTTACCTTCTTCATCAGTTATTCAAAGTAATTAACATAACAAGCGTGCACAGGTTGGCTCCAGGCAGTTGTCAAAAAAAGATTATTTGACAGCATAGTCTATTAAGTCCGCTTTCTAAATATAGCTCCGGGGGCAATTCTTCGATACCCACATTATCTATCAGATACCTCCTTAGTGTTTGAGCACGATTTGGTAAGCAGCCACTGATATGATAGAAGCTCCATATATGTGCCTAAATCCAGAACCTATTAACAAGTAGCAGAATAGTTAGAGCCATAGCTAGAACTATAGCTAGTTCACTGTATAATGGCGAATTCTTAATCTTACCACAGGTATCACACATCACCGTGCATACTTACGAAAGTTCTTACAATACCTTAAAGATGTATACTTTTCTTTCGAAATTACCTTTTTTGATTCAATACATTGTATTATAAGATTACTGGTCTCACAATTGAAATCCATGACTGTTGTCACTATAATAACGTTCAATCTCTTAAGGTCAGTGCATGCTGATATACACTCATTGCCATAAAAATTTGCGCACCAAAAAAACGTCAAAATGAAACGAAATTTTACACATGTAAGAACTACTTTGATATAAGTAAGTTATGAGAAAATCAAAGAAAAAGGATCATTTATTGCAGAAAAAAGTACAAATGAACGGAAGTTTTAGTACGCTGTTAGACCCCCTCTCGTGCGAATGCACGATGCGATACGAGCGGGCATTGAGGCATACACGTTCCGTATGATGTCCCGAGACATCTCGTTCCACAGTTGCTTTAACGCGCCTCTAGTTCGACCAAACTCGTAGGGTTTCTAACTTGCCGTCCCAAATGATCCCAGATATGCTTGATTGGTGACAAATCTGGCGATCGAGCAGTCCAGAGAAGGGTGATAATGTAGCGAGGCAGTCTTGTGACATCCTTGCTGTGTGTGGCCGAGCATTGTCTTGTTGAAAATGGCTCCTGGGAGCGCTGCCATGAGTGGCATCCCATGTGGCTGAAGGATGTCATGGACGTACCGCTGGGCTGTCATTGTGCCATGGATCAATATTAGGGGTGACCGTGTATCATAAGCAATGGCACTCCATACCATCACACCAGCTGTGGGAGCGGTGTGTTGCTATAAAGCGAAGGCAGGATTGAGGCGTTCACCACGGGGCCTTCACACATGAACACGATTGTCATCACTGCTCAAATTGAATCTCTATTCGTCGTTGAAGACGACCTGGTTCCATTCCCTTGCAGTCCAATCCAGTCGTGCGCGACACCACTCCAATTGGAGACGTCGGTGGGTGGGTGCCATTGGCAGCACACGTAATGGGCGCCGCGATACCAGATGTTCTTCAGCCAGGCGCCTTGCGATGGTTCGGGAAGACACAGGGGCCTGTAGTGAAGGTGCTGCAGTGTCTGGATAGCGGCCAATGAGGCAGTTGTTTCTACGCGAATATTTCGTATGATGTGACGGTCTTTACGACGACTGGTCTGTCGAGGGCGTCCTGAGCCTGGTCGCCGTGTAAATGACGTCTCTTCTGTCCACTGGTTCCAACACCTCCTCACAGTAAAATTAGAACGGCCTACCTGACGAGCTACTCACCGAGCTGACCACCCAGCTTCCATCATCCCGATATTCTTCCCCTCTCGAACTCTGACAGCTGCTCATATTGTCTTCGATGGCGGCGTAACCGCATGTCTACCTCAGAGTTTCCTTTGCAAAAGATTAAGTACACTCTAACAAGCTTTGCTTACCTGTTTTATACTCCTAGGAGAACGAAGTTCAACGCCTTCTAGTGGCATTACGCAATTCGCAATCACGCTGCATTTCTAATCATTTGCATATCTGGCCGACATGTACCTTCATGCAAGTTTCGTTACGATCCCACAATTATTTCTTGGTGCGCAAATTTTTATGGCGATGAGTGTATTTTCTTTCCGTTGACTTGGATGAAAATAAAAAACAATTCCAAGTACTAAAGGTTTTTTGTTACTCAAGATACCATATGGAAAAAGGACCTTCTATAAAGTTAAACTATGGTATGTAGAATTCGTTAAAAATAAGTATTTATTTCTGAGATAGAGTCACTAATACTTAAATACTATAAGCAAAATGTTTACAAGTTGAAAATTTTGAACTTAATTATGCAGAAAACGTGAGAAATAATTTCGTATTAATTTTTCTTATTAATTTGTTACTTAATGTTCGAAATAGCAACATTGCATTATTATGGATTCTTAAGGAATTTACGCTTTGTAAATTCATTGACTGGTTGTATCTTTATATGGTACAACCTAGTATACTGTCTTTTTTAATTATTAAATTCTACGTAGAAGTCGTGAATGAAAGTCATCCAAATTCCGTTCAAGAACGATGCATTTACATTCTACCTCCGAACTTTTACCTTCTACTAGAGAACTACTACCTCCGAACTTTCCTGCTTCAAATAATTCTAATGCCTTTTTGTCTTTTCAAAAACCCGGAAAGATATAAGACTATGTAATCACTTGGCTAACTGTTCCTAGTTCTGTTAATGTCTTTTATATGTTAAGTGCGCGTTTGCAATCTATTTACTCTATTTAAACGCAGTTGTTTGTTCAACTGGTCGATTAATTTGGATACATACACAGATAGTTTAGAATAACAACGCCTTGAGCCTAGAATTCGGGAAAAATATAAACCTTTCTACATACTCGTTGCAGACCTACATTAAATCACAAGATAAATCTCTGACCTTTGAGTACAATAAAAGATTTTCAGTCAACCAAAAATTCTTACTTTAACTGCATAAAATGACGAAAAATAAATTTATAACCATTTTCTTGAGAGTAAATCATTGTCTAAATTTAAGTATGTTTGTAGTTATTACACTACTATATACACTAAAGAGCCAAAACATTATGAAAACCTACTCAATAACGCATTACGCCTCCTTTGGTCTGAAAAACAGCTGGTACTCGCCTTGTCATAGATGCCACAAGTTCATGGTTCATGACTGGAGACAGGTTGTACCAAATGTCTAAGCAGCGGTCACGCAAAGTTGAGATATTCTGACATGGATGTGTTTGAGCTCTGAACTGCCGCTCCATGACACCCCAAATGTGCTCTATCGGATTAAGATCCTGCGAGTTAGGTAGCCAGGACAAAAAGTGAAATTCCTCAGCATGCTCCTCAAACCACTCCAACACAATCCTAGCCTTGTGACAGGGGGCGTTTTCCTGCTGGAAAATTTCATTTCCAGTTGGGAAGACAGACACCATGTAAGGGTGCAACTGATCCGCAATGATGTTCAGATAGTACATAGCGTTCATGGTCTGTTCTACCACAACTACGGGTCCCAGAGTCGCCCATGAGAACGTCCCCCAGAGCATAATACCGCCACCACCAGCCTGTGTATGACCTGCTGTACAAGAGAGGAGCAACTGTTCGCCTGGCAGACGGCGTACCCTGACACGACCATCGACGTGATGAATGAAAAATCGGGAGTCATCTGACCAGGCAACTCTTCCATTCATCCAAGGTCCAGTCTCTCCGAGCCCAATGTAGGCGTAGTTGACGATGACGCTTGGTCAACAGAGGCACACGAGTGGGACGTCTGCTGTACAGTACCATATCTAACAGTGTCCGCTGAATTGTGTGTTCCGAAAGACTTGCGCTTGGACCTGCATTGTTGCTGTCAGCTAAGCCACTGTCTCGCGCCGATTTTGCTTTACCAAGCGGGACATTCTCCGACGTCCTTTTTCTTTGATGACGAGTGGACGACCAACACCTTGGCGTCTTACTGCTGGTGTCACCGTCATTTATCCACTTTGCATGAATACTAACAACGGCAGACCGTGAACAACCTACCAGTTGTGCAGTTTCGGTGATACTGGTTCCGAGTCTTCGGGCCATTACGATCTGCCCTCTATCAAATTAGCTTAGATCAGCAGCCTTTACCATCAATCGCAAAAGTAAGTGCAAGAATGATTACTTACAAGTCAAGTAGTTGAATTTCTCGGAGCCCATGGCCCCGTAGGGGCCTTCATCTCCAGTATTGATGGATAAGTGGCATGACAGATGGTGCTTTCAGGTTAGGGAAAGAATGGGGTGGGTGTTAGGAAGATGTCAGGAGCTCGTTCAACGTGGTGCAGCCTTGTTTGAAATACAAGTGCCACCTACATCGAGGAGCGTGGTTTAAAAAGCTCTTGGCTTGCCGAAATCGTACGGCCAATGAGTTAATTGCGAATGTTGATGCTTTGGGGTGACAATCTATTGCCAATTAACATTGATGCGCTTGGGCGGGCTTTGTTTTTTGGAAGAGTTGGGTCGTAAATTTCGATTTCTTGGATAGAGGAATTGGAGTTATTGGCGATGTTTTTGAAAAAATTTTGAGCAAGGCCGCCGATGAACTGACCAAGATGGGGTATATTAGTGGCAGTTAGTATGTCAATATTTCTGTAAAACCATCTGGCCTGGACAATGGTTCTGAGGGTGGTATTTTGGAGGACAATAATTTTATTGATGTTTGTCTTGGCGGCGGTACCCCAGATGGGAGCGGCATATGTTAGAACTGGGCGTAAATAATAAATGTAGATCAGAAGGTTGTTTTGTATGGAGAGTGTAGAGCTACGTGTGATGAGAGGGTAAAGTGCAGATCGGGCTTTTTTAAATTTGGTTTGGATTGTTTGAATGTGGGGGGCCCATGAGAGTTGGTTGTCGAGGATAACTCCTAAATATTTTGTTTGTGAGACCCATTCTATTGATTGACCATAAACTTTGACTTTGTGTGTGGGAGGGTTAGCTCCGAATATGGTAGCTGCTGTTTTGTCGACATTAAGTTTAATTCTCCATTGAATAAGCCAAAGTTCGATTGCCTGGATGTGTTTGTTGAGTAGAAAAATAAGTGTATTGATATTTTTTTGTTGGGCGAGAATAGCAGTGTCGTCAGCGAACATGCTGAGCATGGTAGAATTAGATTGCGGGATGTCATTCATGTAGATGTTAAATAAGAAAGGTCCTAATTTAGATCCTTGAGGAACTCCAGATTTGATTTTGCGTTTCGAAGAGTCAGCCTTGTTAACGGAGACGGTAAAATGACGATTGGTAAGGTAAGACGTAAGTATGATGATAAGGCAGTATGAGAAGTTGAGTTTGATAAGTTTATAGATGAGACCCTTTATCCAAACTTTGTCGAATGCCTTGGCGATGTCAAAGAAAATTGCACCTGTTTTTTTGTATTTGCGTTTTCCCTTGTGTATGTGTTCGGTGACTCGGAGTAGCTGGTGAGTAGTGGAGAGTTTGGGTGTGAAGCCGTGTTGTTGAGGGATCATAATGTTGTTTTGTGTGATGAAGTATTTAATTGTTTCAAGAATAATAGCTTCAGGTATTTTGCTGAGGGTAGGGAGGAGTGAAATAGGTCTGCAGCTGGTGGGATCAGTTTTGTTTTTGTGAGGTTTGAGTATGGGGATGATGCTGGCGGTTTTCCAAGGAGTGGGGAAGTGTTTGAGTTTGAGAGTGAGATTAATAATGAAAGTGAAGATGAGGATGGCCTTAACGGGTAATTTTTTAACCATCTTATTGGTGATGCCTTCGTGTCCAGGGGCTTTTTTAATATTGAGTTTGTTAATCTGAGTAATTACTTCAGATGGGGGGATAGATTTGAATGTGACTTGTTGGGTGTGTGAAAAATAATTATTGATAGTATGATTAACGAGATTGTCAGTGTTTGGGTCATTAATTTTACTATCATGAAATTGTGTTTCGAAGCTGTCTGCAATAGCGTTTGCTTTGTCAGTGTCAGAGAGAGCAATGTTGTTTGGAGAGTGTATGGGGGGAATGTTGGGCCTTTTTGTTTTAAGAGATTTAGCCTTTCTCCAGAGGGATTTGTCTTCTATGTTTAAAGAGGATAAGTGGTCTTTCCAAGCTTGTTGAGTATGGGTTTTAATATCCTTTTTAAGTTGTTTCTGGATTCTATTAAGTTGTTGTTTTGAAAGAGGGTCTTTATTATGTTGCCAGTGTTTCTTAAGTTTGTTTCGATTTTTAATGATGGTTTTGATGTGAGGGGGGAGGAAAAGTTGATGAGTTTGGGTAATTTCTTTGGAAGAATGTTTATGTGCATTAATAATATTGTTTTGAAATTGTTCAGTGATTGTATCCAGTTGTGAGGGGTAGGAGACGCTGTTCGTGGGTATGGGGTATTGAGTCGTATCGTTAATGATATTTTTAAATGTAGTCCAGTTGGTAGTAGTGTGTCTGTGTATGTTAAGGGGTGAGTAGGCGGTGTTGAAAGTAAGAATGACAGGGTTATGGTCTGAAGAGAGTTCGGGCATGGAGATGATTTTATGTTTGTAGTGAAACCCTTTAATGAGTGCAAAATCAATGACATTGCCTGTTTGGCCCTGGATTTGGGTGGGATCAGAGGGAGCGGCAACGGATATGCCAGTTTTATTTATAGTTTGGATTAAAAGATTGTCTCTGGGATTGTTGGAGGGACAGTTCCAAAGCCGGTGCTTCGCGTTGAAGTCGCCACATAGGATAATGCTATCATTAGTCGATATGAGTTTTTCAATTTCATTTATAGGATTTTTATTATGCGCAGGACTGCAGTAAATGGAGGTTATAATAAGCGGGGATTTGTTGTTGAAGTTAATTGACACCGACGTAGTTTCGATATTATTGTGGGTTTGTTGAGGGATGAGATGATGTGGGATGGATCTTTTGACGAACACTGCTGTTCCTCCAGAGGTGTGGGTAGTGAGTGTGGATATTCTATCTGTTCTGTATGTGTTGTAATTAGCAATGTTTATCGGAGTATTGGGTCTTAGGTGCGTCTCTTGGAGACAGAGCACGTCCGGATTGTGGGTGTTAATGAAATTGCGTAGCTCTTGTATTCTATTGGTGACGCCGTTTGCGTTCCAGAATATGATGCAAAAGTTTTGGGGTGTGCCAGCCATAGTGAAAATGGGGGTTTATAGTGCTGCCGCAATACAATCAATGATGACACATAATTTGTCCTCTGTGGTTTTGGCTTGTCTGATTTTTGAAATTAGTCCTTTGATGCCTCCTATAGGGGAGAACAACTTGGATACCTCTCTGACCAGGTCTAAGATCTCTTTGAGAGCTGTCGGGGCGGGATCTGGCTTTATTCCAGAGTGGTCAACATTTTCGTTGACCAGTCGTGTTGGAGGATTGGGAAGAAGAGCGGGGCGGGGATTTGGATTAGGATTGGCAGCCTGGGCGTACGAGAAGTTTTCCGTGACGTTGTTTGTTTTGAATGAGTTTCTGGGGATAGTTTTGCGTGTAATTTCTTGATAGATTGGTTTACGTGTTGGGAATTTAGGGCATCCTTTCCAAGAGGCTACATGGTCTTCTTGCTGACAGTTGATGCAAGTGGGGTTGTCAGATTTTTCCATTTCACAATCGGCTGTGCGATGCTCGTCTCCGCATCTCAGGCAACGGGTTTTCATGAGGCAATTTTTGGAGCTGTGTCCAAAATTGTTACAATTATAACACTGTCCAGGGCCAGATGTTCTTTGGTATGGTTCAATATTGACAGTAAGGTGTTGGATTTCTTGTAGATTGTAAATTTCATGAGTGGTGGGAGATTTGTCAAGTTCCACGATGAATATGGGGAGGGGATTTTTTGTTCGTGATTGTGTTAGTTGAGCTACTTTACGCACAGGAAATTCGTGATTAACTAGCTCATTTCTGATGTCCACAACTTCGGTTTCCCTGGGAAGGCCCTTGATTACCACTTTGACAGGTTTTTCATAGGATGGGGTTATGATGAAACCCTCTATCTTTCTTTGTCTAAGGAAGGCGGTGACTCCCCTGTGTTGATCAGGGGTTTGCGTGGTGATCTTGACATATTCACCGGCAAGCTTGCTCTTTATGGTGTTTCCGAATGTTCCTTTTAGAGTTCCAAGTAAAGCGGGGATGCCCTCAATCAGTTTAATCATTATGGGTTCAATTTTTGTGGGTGAGGTGTTTATGTCTTCTGGTAGACTTTCGAATTTATTGCTTGTAGTGATTGGGTTTGGCAAAGGGGCAAGAATATTGCGAGTGGCAATATGTTTTTTGGACGGGGATTGAAATCCCGAAGAATCTAATTTCGCATTTTTCTTATGAGGGCTGGTATTGTCCTCTGATCTTACTCTTTTAGTGGAGGTTTGATCTTGGGTGGATTAGAGAAAGTACAAATGACTTACCACTGACCTTCAAGAACGGCTAGTTGAGCGTATTCCTTGTTGATCATGGTGCTGACAAAGGCATATTATTCGTTGTCATCATCGAGTTTGTATATTTCAAGGGCAGGTTCCAGGAGTTTCAGGCCAGCTTTCGTTTGCTTGATTTTCGTCTGAATTCGGGAGGTAAGAGTGCTGAGTTCGGCTGGAGTGAGGTTTTTTAATTCCTCGGGAATTGATTTTGATTTCTCCGACATTTCGACGGGGAGGTCGTTTTCCATGATGGGTTTTTGGCAATCACGCAGTCTTGAGAAAGACCTTTTATTTTGCGTGATAATTTTAAAGGTATAGCGGAGTTGAAATAGTGAGATCGTTCTCTACAGAGTAACAAGTAACCTCTTGAGTCACAAATTGGATTGAAATTTAAGCTTAAGAATGATTACTTACCTTCTCCAGCAGCATTTAAATACCATTCTCACTTAATCACGCGCCCTCCACATCATCCAGACGAGTTCATTGAAAAATGTGGTGATGGTCATAATGTTTTGGCTCGTCAGTGTATATGAGACTATCAATTCAAGAGTGTCCAAACCCACCAACATATTCAGGGGATAAATACGCGATTTTCTTGCTCCCATTTTTAATATATTTTTATTTTTCTACAATATGTGATTTGAGATTCTGAAAATTTATTTATCAGGGATCAATAGTTTGCGTAATTTTAGAAGACTCGAACCTGCACATTAGAAAAATGTATTAAAAGGTCGCAAAAAAAGGTAATAATAAAAATTTCGGAATTTTGTGTGTTAGGCCACTCTTGGTTTGATAGCCTCCTATATGAATTATTGTAGTGGTGGATAAGTTTCTCAAACCTTTTCTTGAGTAAATGTTAGTCTAGACTTACTGTATCTTTTATCGTCTGGATATCGTGAATGCATTAATACGTCACACAACCTGCGGTTTTTCTTTCATGTCTATCCACCAGTTTTAAATTGTTTGTTCAATAAACCTACTATTTTGCTTTCATGTTGTTAAAAAAGGACTATAGAATGACAAAACGTAACACTGTATGAATGGTAACACTGTATGAACCAAGAATAATTCCAGGATCCATGGTTTGCTCGTTACTTTTTGTTACCCGAGAGATAATCAGACCAGTATACTCTGGCTTAAAATTAATTCCGAACCACTGTGGATGATCATGCTAAAAAAGGGATTCGAACCATAGCATGTTGAACCAAGGTCCACAGTGTTGACAATTATTTTCCTATGTCTCATGTTGGAGTCCTATAAGAATTTGTTGTAAAAAATTTAAATCTCGGTTTCAGTTATGCGGATACACTCTTGCTCTAATAAGAACAGTTCAACTTGACACGAATTTAAGCCTTGGTTAAGTAAGAAGCACAAGACACAGGCCAATCAGAGCAGCCGGCGCGTGTCGCCTCGCACTTCCTATTTGACTACTGCTTAAGACATGGCAAGCAACTCCAACCTTTACCATAGTTTGGTTTGCCATTCTATGGTCATCATGTACTACACGAAGGCAAAATTGAGCAGAAAATGGTGGATTCCATACAACTACGTATACCCATAGCAGGATTCGTACCCAGAGAGGCTTGAACCTAATGTCAGAGCGCTAACCATTCGGCTGCTAACCCTGCTTGGATACCAAACCCGGTCTGATAAGTTTATTTAGATGAGGTTATAAAGTCGCTAACCCTTCTGTGGTTGTTTCAAAGAGGTATATGGTCATTAGCAAAATTAACCAGATCTTGATGGACGAAATACCTCGTCCAGCAAGATTCTAGTCGTCTGTTGTTATTAGAAGAAAGATAACTTGATCATGATCTTGTCCTCATAAAAAATCTTCAACGTCTTAATGGACGAGATATCTCTACATTAGCAAAATTGGACAGTTTTTGAAGAAAGATATATTTTGTCGAAAGCATTCAAAAGAGGAAAATGAGGGGAAATTTCAGGTTCCTTGGAATGTTTAAAGCTCCAACGTTTATATCTTGGGGACAATTTATTTTTAGAAGTACTTCAAAATCACCATTTTATATATGTAGTTGCATGACTTTTTAGTAAATTACAATTTTTAGAGCATTTTGAAATTAAATTCTTCATCTGACCATGGTTCAGCATTACGTGGTGTTATCCTCAGTAAGGTTAATTAACGTCACTGTGGCAACTTAGCCACAGATCTTGTAATAATCCCTAGGAAAGGGAATTTGAAACGCGCATCTTCCCTACCCGATGGGGAATTCGCCTGATTGATTTGGAACATGGTCGAAGGAAGACCACGCTCGAATGGAGCTGTTCATTCTCTTTGTTTTCTTTGTCACTGTGTTAGTGTCCTGTCATTCTTGATAAATGGTAATTTGGTAATTTTTTTAAGTTAACGTCTTACTAGAGTAACGCAACAGGCTATTGACGACGGTCCGGGACTAATCCCTTAAGGGAAAGATCCGAGGACAACACCACGTAATTCTGAAACACGTTGAGATGACGAGGTAACACCTGATCTGGGATTCTCCAAACTTTTACACCAATACAACGTGAGGACTTTCAGCCACGACAGATTTAAGGTGCACCAGCCTCATCTACACCATACGCTTTAAAACATCCATGCACTGACTCGGATTCGAACCAGGAACCTTCTGATCAAGAGGCTAACACTTTAACCATCATACCGCGTTATCCTCGGATCTTTCCATTTGGGATAAACACTAAATTGACTACTGAATTTTTGTCCTTTTGTTTCATTTACTAAAGCAACATAGATGTTAAACACCACGTATTGACGTAAAACCTTGAGTCCGTTCTCGGACACAGGCTACTGGGTCGCTGTAGATCAGTAAGAAAATAAATGGAGTAACAACCGGAGGGTTGTAAGTTCGAATACAAACAAAGACAATTGAATACACTGGGGCTGGTGCACGTTAAATAAAAAGTGGCCTCAAAAGTCCTCACGTTGGCATGGTCTGGACGTTTTGAGAGTAGGATGCCTGGTCAGGTATTGTTCTCATTATCTAACCGTGGATGAAAATTACGTGTTGTTGTCCTCTGATCTTTCCCTTCGGGGGTTGATCACGGACCGTCTCCAATAGCACGTTGTGTTGTGTTCCGGTGCGACGTTATTAAAATACCTACCTAACTTGGTAACTTGGTAATTTTTTAGTTAACGTCGTACTAGAGCAACACAACGGGCTATTGACGACGGTCCGGTATCAGTCCCTTAAGGGAAAGATCCGAGGACAACACCTCGTAATTTTGAACCACGGTCAGATGACGAAGCAACACCTGAGCTGGCACCCCACTTTCCAAACTTCCACGCCAACCCAACGTGAGGACTTTCGACCACGACAGATTTAAGGTGCACCTGCCGCCTCTACACCATACGTTTGCAAACATCCATGCCCGAACCCGGATTCGAACCAGGAACCTTCCGATCTAGAGACTAACACCTTAACCACTATACCGGTTGGTCGGCTACCTAACTTGAAATTAAATAGTACACTAATCGAAAATCTCGTGAGGAAAGGAGGGTAGCAAGGTATTTAAATCAATATATAATTACTTACTAATTTATAGAAATTTCTATAGCAAACCTTCATAGAAAGCAGACATTTCTAAATCCGAGAGTACCATCAGTCACTTTGTGTGCAAGGTTCCCACTTCTTACAACCGATGCATCACACTCATTTCGCTGTCTCGCATTCCACCTGTATTTTTAGTACAATCAATACGGTTGAAAACCGAGCCTTTTCCTCGAGGCACACATCAGTGCAACTGCAGGAGATTTTACTGCTTACAGCACAATCCTTTAATTCCTTCACGGGCTTTGCATACGTATGGGAATCGAAGTAAAATGAGGAAGAACTTCCCCACTCCCATCCCTTTGACCCCTCTTAAGACTCCGTATTTCTGCGGGTATTATCGGGATAAAAATAGCCTCGAGTTTCTGCTCCGAAAGATGCGATTGGGACATGCCGAATGGGATGGGGAATGTGTTCCGTGGAGAAATAAATTCTTCCTAAAATGTATTTTCTTAAAAGTGTCTTAAGATTTCTTGCGCTCTTCAACCGAGTGGTGGTTTTCTTTAGTGGGAGTTATAGTTAGATCTTTCGATTAGATGAGATCTTCGAGGATTTTCGTTCACCAGTGATGGATAGCACAGCACGCCTGAAAGATTTCCTTTTTTCAGAGGTTTTATATGGAAATTTTTAGTCTCGTATAAATATGTTTTGGATATTTGTGTTTTATGTTTGAAATTTATATTCCCACTGCTAGATGAGTCATTTGTAACATTATGAAAAGGCTCAATTTTTTATCATTATTACCGTTCATATCGTCACTACATCGACTTTCTAATGAAATGGGTTGATGCCTGTGGGCGAAGTAGCTGTTATAAGAATTATGAAGGGCAAATCACGTGGACTTACGAATCGCCTTAGTCGGCTGGCTATCAAAGCGCAGACTAGTGTTTTTTATAACGATAGATAAGCCGACCAACCGGTCTAGTGGTCAAGGTGTTGGCCTCTGGATCGGAAGGTTCCTGGTTCGAATCCGGGTCAGGGCATGGATGTAAATTGTGCTGTTCTTTGTTAGGGACAATGATGGTCCACCCACTGGGTGCCCTTTCACAAGTGACCATCACTTCTGGCCTTGTATAAGGCTACAATGACTTCGGTCACTTCTGTACTGTATTGTATTTGTCTTTGCAATCTGTACCCAGCCTTGCCATTGGAAATAAAAAAAATAACGATAGATAATCCCTTTAGACAATCAATAATTTAGGACACACGCTTATTCCCTCAAACACGTGGCATTACCTCAAACCGTGCAATAGGAAGATATAAAAAAGCAGTTCGCCCATGTGATTCGTTTACTTCATTCTAAAATCGATTATCCATGATATAAACACAAGTAAATTCTATTCTAATTTTGCCATTTGTATAATATTTCCGCAACTCTCCTTTCTTCTGTACTTAAATTAATTGTAAGTTTCACAAGTTGTAATGATAAAACTTGAATATAAGTGTGTTAAATATTCGTTTCGTCTGCTTACTTGTATTTATTTGGGGAAGCATTCTATTTTTAATCCGTTTAAACAATCAATAATGTAGGATACACGCCAATTCCCACAAACACGTGACAGATCCTGAAACCGAGCAATCGGAAGATATAAAAAAGCAGTTCACCCATCCTCCGTCTATTTCATTCAAAAACAAATGATCCATGATATAAAAACAATAAATTATATTCTAATTGTGCCATTTTCAAATCCGCAACTCTCTTTTTGTCTGTATTTAAATCAAATGTAAGTTTCACAAGTGGTAATGCTGTATATAAATTTGCTCAATACGTGTTTCATCTGCTTACTCGTATTTATTTCTAGAACTATTCTCCGAGTCACAAACTAAACATAGATATATCGCAATGAACTACTCTGAATACTCTATTTGAATACCTATCGCGTTCGTCCGTAAAAGTTTGGGTCGCGGCAGCCCGGTTGGAAGATTAACGGATTAGAAACCGGAGAATTGCGAGTTCGAATCCACTCAAAGAAAAAATGGGGGAATGTTAAATCCCCAAATCAGAATGTTTACAGACAGCCAAAATATACTAGTTTAGAAAGAAAAGCAAAGTTATTTTAAGAACTTTCGTCTTCTCAGCTCTCACAATGTTAGAGCTGAGAAATTACATTATTTCAAGGATTTTGTGGTGGAAGTGTCTGTTCTTGGTAATAATTTGGCACCAATGTGAGTAGTTTTGAATAGAAGGTTTCACCAAATGCCACGGTCTAGTGAGATCACAGTCAAAAAGGTAGTGGATGGTATCACCTTCTCGGCCGCAGATGTACAGCGCACTAGTTCTAAGGTGGAAACGTTCTAGATATACCAGAAATGGTCCATGGTCTGCGAAAGATTGTACCAGATTTGAGTTCTGTTATTTTAAAAGTCGGTTGAAATCTTCAGAAAGAATTGATGAGTGTATCTCCCTTTGGTAGAACCATCCCATTTTGCATGCCATTGGTTCAAGACCAATGCATCAATAGAACTTAGTAATTTGCACCTATGTCACTTTAAACTGGTTGTTGGTGAGAAATCCCACTTGCTGCAGATTTCGCAAGTAGGTCTGCTTGTTCATTTCCTTCAATGCCAGAGTCTGCTTTAACTCTTGAGATGTTAATTTGGGGTATTTCAGTGGCTTCAAGCAGTTTTCCTTGACCTCATTGACGATCTGGTTGTGGGAGAAGATAGTACCAAGAGCGGCGATACTTGATGATGCACTGTCTGTCATGATGTTGGATGCTTTTCTCTCTGAAACACAATAGTAGACTGCTTCCTTAAGAGCAAACCGTTCAGCTTGGTATAATGAGTTGCAAGGATGTAGGGTACAAACCCAACTAGGACAGATTGTGGAAACCTCAAAAACTACATATGCGCTGACAACATCTTTGGGAGTTTTCGAGCCGTCTGTATAAATTGATGACGTGATGCTGGGAGAGGGTGGTGCTATAATTGATTTAAGACTTGAGCGGACTGTGTGAGTTGAAGAAAAACATTTTTGTTCATAATCAGTGCTGATAAACCATTGACCATACAGCTTAACGTTTTCCTGACGTTTCATTATTTTTGAAACATCAGCTTCCTTTTGGACGACTAGGTGCAGGGGCACAATACCAGCCAGTATCTGAAGAGATGCCGTTAAAGTCGTTCTGTAAGCTCCAGTGATCAAAAGAGCAAAACTTCTATGGAGATCATTTAGATGGTTTATCATCGCTACAGTAGGATTCATGAACTAATTGCATTGTAAGCGGCTCTCTCAGTTACTGTAGTGTCGGGGGTTGATCCCAGACCGTCGCCAATACCTCTTTGCTTTGTTCCAGTGCGATTTTAATTAAATACCGAACTTAAACAGCTCTGACGTCATGCCGACCAATCGGTCTAGTGGTCAAGGTGTTGGCCTCTGGATCGGAAGATTCCTGGTTCGAATCCGGGTCAGGGCATGGATGTAAATTGTGCTGTCCTTTGTTAGGGACAATGATGGTCCACCCATTGGGTGCCCCTTCACAAGTGACCATCACTTCTGGCCTTGTATAAGGCTACAATGACTTCGATCAATTCTGTACTGGCTTGTATTTCTGTATTGTATTTGTCTTTGCAATCTGAACCCAGCCTTGCCATTGGAAATATAAAAAAAAAATATGACGTCATAAATCATAATCAACCAAAAATAATACAACAGAAAGTACGTATAGAAATTTCAAAAGGATTCTAATATAATGGTAATTTTTAGTTAACGTCGTACTAGAGCAACACAACGGGATATTGACGACGGTCCGGGATCAGTCCCTTGAGGGAAAGATCCGAGGACAACACCTCGTAATTTTGAACCACGGTCAGATGACGATGCAACATCTAAGCTGGCACCCCACTCTCCAAACTTAAACGCCAACCCAACGTGAGGACTTTCGGCCACGACAGATTTAAGGTGCACCAGCCGCCTCTACACCATACGTTTACAAACATCCATGCCCGAACCTGGAACCTTCCGATCTAGAGGCCTTACCACTATACCGGTTGGTCGGCGGATTCTAATATAAAGAGAACCACAAATAAAAAATTTTCAAAAGATTAGTTGCAACTACTTTGCCAAAATGCCTACTAAATAAATTAAGGTAATATTGAACTGTATAATTTCAAAGCATTTTGACAGGAGGAGTAAAATTATCAGAATCGTTTTACTAAAAATCACCTTCATACTTTTGTCCATTTTTTGATCAAAATGTAAATTATAGTCAAGAAATGGATATGAAAACAAGCAATAAATGAGGATGAGTAAATTTCATTTAAATCCAAGTCTCCAAACGCCGATCTGGACAGCATCCTCTTCACGTTATTGGTTACTTACGCAAGGCCTGGGTAATTTGCTTCAAGCGAATGTACGTCAAGCGTAGGATATTCGCTAGCAAAAGGTCCGCAAGTTATTCGATAAAGGCTTCCGCTGCGAGTTAATTCAGACATGAAATTGGGTGCACCTGTTTTCTTGACAGCCACCAGATGACGTAATCGATTGACATTGTGGATGAGATATACTTACCTGATTATCACCATCCAAGCTTGAGGGTTGCAACGCTAATTGGGATAAGATTATTTGCGATTTTGCAACCGGAGTGTGCATCGTTACAGAGATCCTTTTACCGGAAATTTGTGAATATTTTTGGATGCTGTCTCGTTATACTGGTTTGTGTCAGTGTATTGATTATACGTGCTAATATACGAGTATAAGTTGAATACGTAACCCTCCAATTTGTTTGAACCATGTATCTCGCCCATCAAGATCTCACTAATTTCTTGTCATCAAGATACTGTCGAATTTGTTGATGATAGAATAGAAACTTGGTCAGTTTTCTTCTAATGACGAAATATCTCGACAATTCACATCTGGCCAGTTTTGCTGATGACGAGAAACCTCGTCGAGACAGCCACTAGGAGGTTTAAAACTGTTGGAAGATCATAAAATACTTCCTCTATGTTTTGTTCTAACAACAAGATACCTTGTGATCACGATATTGCTGATTTTTTTATGACAGGATAAAGATCTGGTCAGTTTTCTTTTAATGACGATACATCGCGTCAATTCAGATCTGGTCACTTTTGCTGATGACTAGAAATCTCGTCGAGACAACCACTAGGAGGGTTGAAACTGTTGGAAGATCAAAAAATCATCCTCTAGGTTTTAATCTTAGGACAAGATACCTCGTGATCAAGATATCGCTGATTTTTTCTGATGACAGGATAGAGATCTGGTCAGTCTTCTTCTAATGACGATATCGTGTCCATTCAGATCTGGTCACTTTTGCTGATGACGAGAAATCTCGTCGAATACAACTATTAGAAGAGTTTAAAATGTTGGAAACCATAAAAAATGATTATCTAGTGATCATGATATTGCCGATTTGTTCATTAAAATGACGAGATCAAAATCTGGACAGTTGTATAATGACGAGCTATCTCATTATTAAGACATTTCCGATTATATCTGGTGATGACGAGATCAAGATATGGTCAATTTTGCTGAAGTCCAGAGAAAAAAAATAATCGTTCTCTAGTCATATTGTTCTCTTCATTTACTAAAGCGCCATCGCGGATCAGTGGGTGCGCCCACTGCACCAGCAACTTACGAGTTTTAGGTGTCATCGGCTTAATTCTAGTCCGGTTCATTCCTTCCTCGGCGTATTTCTCTCTTCTGAGTGTGTAAAACGTTCATTGTGAGTGTAGTCTCGTTCATTGTGAGTGTAAATGTTGGAAACCATAAAAAATGATTATCTAGTGATCATGATATTGCCGATTTGTTCATTAAAATGACGAGATCAAAATCTGGACAGTTGTAGAATGACGAGCTATCTCATTATTAAGACATTTCCGATTATATCTGGTGATGACGAGATCAAGATATGGTCAATTTTGCTGAAGTCCAGAGAAAAAAAATAATCGTTCTCTAGTCATATTGTTCTCTTCATTTACTAAAGCGCCATCGCGGATCAGTGGGTGCGCCCACTGCACCAGCAACTTACGAGTTTTAGGTGTCATCGGCTTAATTCTAGTCCGGTTCATTCCTTCCTCGGCGTATTTCTCTCTTCTGAGTGTGTAAAACGTTCATTGTGAGTGTAGTCTCGTTCATTGTGAGTGTAAATGTTGGAAACCATAAAAAATGATTATCTAGTGATCATGATATTGCCGATTTGTTCATTAAAATGACGAGATCAAAATCTGGACAGTTGTAGAATGACGAGCTATCTCATTATTAAGACATTTCCGATTATATCTGGTGATGACGAGATCAAGATATGGTCAATTTTGCTGAAGTCCAGAGAAAAAAAATAATCGTTCTCTAGTCATATTGTTCTCTTCATTTACTAAAGCGCCATCGCGGATCAGTGGGTGCGCCCACTGCACCAGCAACTTACGAGTTTTAGGTGTCATCGGCTTAATTCTAGTCCGGTTCATTCCTTCCTCGGCGTATTTCTCTCTTCTGAGTGTGTAAAACGTTCATTGTGAGTGTAGTCTCGTTCATTGTGAGTGTAAATGTTGGAAACCATAAAAAATGATTATCTAGTGATCATGATATTGCCGATTTGTTCATTAAAATGACGAGATCAAAATCTGGACAGTTGTAGAATGACGAGCTATCTCATTATTAAGACATTTCCGATTATATCTGGTGATGACGAGATCAAGATATGGTCAGTTTTGCTGAAGTCCAGAGAAAAAAAATAATCGTTCTCTAGTCATATTGTTCTCTTCATTTACTAAAGCGCCATCGCGGATCAGTGGGTGCGCCCACTGCACCAGCAACTTACGAGTTTTAGGTGTCATCGGCTTAATTCTAGTCCGGTTCATTCCTTCCTCGGCGTATTTCTCTCTTCTGAGTGTGTAAAACGTTCATTGTGAGTGTAGTCTCGTTCATTGTGAGTGTAAATGTTGGAAACCATAAAAAATGATTATCTAGTGATCATGATATTGCCGATTTGTTCATTAAAATGACGAGATCAAAATCTGGACAGTTGTAGAATGACGAGCTATCTCATTATTAAGACATTTCCGATTATATCTGGTGATGACGAGATCAAGATATGGTCAGTTTTGCTGAAGTCCAGAGAAAAAAATAATCGTTCTCTAGTCATATTGTTCTCTTCATTTACTAAAGCGCCATCGCGGATCAGTGGGTGCGCCCACTGCACCAGCAACTTACGAGTTTTAGGTGTCATCGGCTTAATTCTAGTCCGGTTCATTCCTTCCTCGGCGTATTTCTCTCTTCTGAGTGTGTAAAACGTTCATTGTGAGTGTAGTCTCGTTCATTGTGAGTGTAAATGTTGGAAACCATAAAAAATGATTATCTAGTGATCATGATATTGCCGATTTGTTCATTAAAATGACGAGATCAAAATCTGGACAGTTGTATAATGACGAGCTATCTCATTATTAAGACATTTCCGATTATATCTGGTGATGACGAGATCAAGATATGGTCAGTTTTGCTGAACTCCAGAGAAAAAAATAATCGTTCTCTAGTCATATTGTTCTCTTCATTTACTAAAGCGCCATCGCGGATCAGTGGGTGCGCCCACTGCACCAGCAACTTACGAGTTTTAGGTGTCATCGGCTTAATTCTAGTCTGGTTCATTCCTTCCTCGGCGTATTTCTCTCTTCTGAGTGTGTAAAACGTTCATTGTGAGTGTAGTCTCGTTCATTGTGAATGTAAATGTTGGAAACCATAAAAAATGATTATCTAGTGATCATGATATTGCCGATTTGTTCATTAAAATGACGAGATCAAAATCTGGACAGTTGTATAATGACGAGCTATCTCATTATTAAGACATTTCCGATTATATCTGGTGATGACGAGATCAAGATATGGTCAGTTTTGCTGAACTCCAGAGAAAAAAATAATCGTTCTCTAGTCATATTGTTCTCTTCATTTACTAAAGCGCCATCGCGGATCAGTGGGTGCGCCCACTGCACCAGCAACTTACGAGTTTTAGGTGTCATCGGCTTAATTCTAGTCCGGTTCATTCCTTCCTCGGCGTATTTCTCTCTTCTGAGTGTGTAAAACGTTCATTGTGAGTGTAGTCTCGTTCATTGTGAGTGTAAATGTTGGAAACCATAAAAAATGATTATCTAGTGATCATGATATTGCCGATTTGTTCATTAAAATGACGAGATCAAAATCTGGACAGTTGTATAATGACGAGCTATCTCATTATTAAGACATTTCCGATTATATCTGGTGATGACGAGATCAAGATATGGTCAGTTTTGCTGAACTCCAGAGAAAAAAATAATCGTTCTCTAGTCATATTGTTCTCTTCATTTACTAAAGCGCCATCGCGGATCAGTGGGTGCGCCCACTGCACCAGCAACTTACGAGTTTTAGGTGTCATCGGCTTAATTCTAGTCCGGTTCATTCCTTCCTCGGCGTATTTCTCTCTTCTGAGTTTGTAAAACGTTCATTGTGAGTGTAGTCTCTTGATATTGTTTGGCCAATGTCTTTAGTAACATGGGAAATATGGTGCTCTTGCGCCATAAAACCCTAAACTCAACCAACCATTTATAAAATTTTAAATTTTATGCGTGGGGCATACTTATGTAGAACTCAGAATATAAATACATTTTTATTTTTTGATATTATAGCACATTTGAATATTCTTCTTTGCTTGCACTTCAAGGTTAATAAGACTTGGTTAGGAAACGGAAATATTTTCCCCAACAAAGATCTCTTGAGAGCTATTTTTTCGAATTCTATTTTTACAGTATCAGTAGAGTGACATCTATCGAATACTACATATATTCATCGAATGAAACATCAGAAACGAAATTTCAGATCCAAGTCAAAAATGTGAGTATACATTTATTTAGCATGTTAGCTGAAGTTGTTAACTTTTGCCATTTTTGTATCAAATTGGTGATTTTATTAGTGATGGTATGATATACAGAATAAATGTGAGGAATTATAATTAAAAGGAATATTTCTTAAAAGAAATGATTAAATATTAATTTTCTTTTCCAAACTTTTATTATTTTTTCAAATGTTTGAAATCACAAGAAACTTTATTTAACGCTCCTAGTGCTTTATCTTCCTGTTGAAAACAGCCATGTTGCGGTCATGATGAAAAAACCTGTTTCAAACTGTTCTAGGCAGAGGAATATTTGGTTTTCCTACTCCTTTCTTCATTCTCACTTAGTGTAATGGGAAGTTGTCTCGAAGAGGGAACTCAAAATAATCAAAACTGACCAGATGTTGATGGACGAGATGCATCGTAATTGTCAAAATTGACCAGCTATTGGACGAGATGTCTCGCCTAATTCACTTGTAGGATTAACCTTCCTGATGGTTTTCTCGACGAGTTAGTCATTCGCAAAACTGACCAGACTTTGGTGAGCAATATCTTCCATCAAGATATTGTCGTCTCTTGCAATAAGAAGAAAACTGACCAGATCTTGATCTCGTCATCAAAGAAAAATCGGTCTAGACGAAATCCACTTGGAGGGTTAATGAGTAACTTCATTTTGAAAATGGGGTCGTCATATCTCAATGGGCTAAGCAGGTTAGATTCTTTCCCTGGGTGCATTTCTGCTCTGACAGTAAAGCTTTCCGTATGTGTGCCCACTTGACTTTATTTTGCACAGCATTCTCCAAGTATAGCCCCAAACAGCCCCAAACTACCCATCATTCAAAAACATTTAAAATATTTTTCATTCAAAATGATACCGTGAGAAACTACGTTGTTCTTGAACTTTAGGAAGGGTCACTTGCAGGATAGGCGCTTATTCCATTGTATCATCGGAATGAAGAATATATTTTGATTGGTTAGGGTTTGGTGGCAGCTGCTGCTCTTTCACCACGAGCTTCACAGCGACTTGAGAAGAACAGGTGAAATAGAGCGTCCTCTGCAGGTTATGGTCCAGATGATCTCTGATTAGTTTTTGGATTTTACCGGTGGGTTACTTTTGGACTGCGGAGACGACGGTTAGTGAGAGATGCATAAGAAGCGGGAGAGGCTTGTTCACTATGCTGGACTGACGATACATACTCTTATGTATTGGTATAACGATGTTAATGCGATGATGTAAATACTGTATATGTTACCGCTAAAGTGCAGTAATCAGTGTTTCTACAGATTATCTAGGTAATGTTCAGGTAAACTAGGGGGATCCGTTAAGTGCCGAAAATTGTTTCCATTTCTCAAATTATATAGATAATCTGTAAGTTACCTAGATAATCTGCACATTACCTATTAGGTACTCGTTTAAGCGAAAATAAGATCTTTGCTGGAACAACAGGAACGTACAGTCAACACATCATACCTTTGAATTATTCGATAATTTCGAGATGATTCTTTTTTCTTGTAAACTTTTATTCGCTTTACATATTCAATTATGGAATCATACTTTCGTTTTGTCATTAAAACACTATTATATTTTAAATCTTCGCTAAAGAGGTTTGCTAAGAATCTTTCCTTCATTTTACTCACCAATTCGGAGCTTGCTTGTATACTAGGAGGTTAGTTATATTTATGTGCTTTAAAAAAAACCACGACACAAATTAACGCGCTAAAATGCAGAAACGAATGTTATAACAGAATTAGCTATGCTAAGCACTGGAAGCCGACGCAAATTATGAGAATTAAAAGCAACCGGCTACGACAAGACGCTTGTGAAACCAAACTAAAACTAAAAGTGTAGGGAAAGGAAATGAAGGAAAAAAACTTTTGAACTTTAACGATACGGAAGCCGTAAATGTGCACATTACCTAGGTTAAATACTGAAAACTCTTGATTCCTCACGTTAACGGAGCGAATAAGATAATCTGCACATTAACGGCTTTCGAGCTTTAGCGGTAACATATGTATTTTTGATATTCTTGAAATAATAAGATCGAAAATATCTTAACTGTTGGATGTCTTCTCCTTGTATACAATTTGTACTGTTTTCACGCTACCGTATTGGGGCGACAACACCACAATAGCTTTCATTTTCTTTGAACGCTTAGATTTGATAAAAGTTCGTAAGTCAAAACCATTTTAATGGATAGACCTAAGCAAAGAATCAGCATCATTAATATTTACCAAGTATCTTTACAATTTATTAAAATACACGAAGTAACGAGGTCGACGGAGATACATTTTTAATTGAATAGGCAATATTGTAGCAATTGCATTTGATTTAAAATGCAACTTTGGAATGAAACAAATGCAGTGCGTGTTTGCATCCCCTCATATTTTATTTAGTTTAGAATGAAAAATATTCTATTATTATATGAGATTTTATTTAATTCTAACGTACATTTAGGGAAAATGATAGTGTAAGCAAGGCATCTTTTTAAAAGCATTCATTATTCAGTCAGTCCTTTTATTCATCATCAGCATTTTAAAATTCTCTGTTCTTTAATTACTAGATTTAAAATCGACAGTAAAATTTTTGACTTTCCCGATTTAACATTGCATTAATAACAAATGCCGAAGGAAACATTTTCCGTCATGATGAAAGTATTTATATTTTACAATTTTAAGAGATGAAGCTGTTAATCTGACGAACAGTTATATTTTTTTCAAGGTCTGAATTAAATTCTACATTTATATGGAATCAAGCCTTCTATTTAAAATAAATCTTGGTTGATAAAAGCTTTCATTAAAAAAATCTTTTGGAACGGATAATTCCAAATAAAAACCTCTCTTTCTTAGATTAGCTTAAAAAAAATATTTTTTAATGTATCATACAGTACATTTTTTCGTCCAAACAGTTCTTCGAAAATCTACTGAATTGCAATAAAATAATATAAGTTTTCGTTAGAGACTCATACTCATAAATGTATGGCATTGATTGAATATTTTGTTAGTTTTGATTCTGAAATAACGTAGATTTTTCGTTTTATGCGATTCATAGCCATTGGATTTTTTGTTTTTCGCTTGAAATAGTGGGTACCTTGTAAAATTTATTCTTTCCTACTATAAAATAAACTGCTGTGCAAAAATAAATTTTTTTCGAGTCCTGACACCATTCTTGCTGATTATTATGTAAAATGACCTCCTGAATTCGAATATGACCCCCGTTTTCCCCTATCGCCTACCGTTTTCTGAGGGCGCACCCCCTTATGTTTATGACTTTTCGATATAATATTATGGTTCGATATATATATATATATATATATATATATATATATATATCATTCAAATACGTAATTTAATGTTTTATTATATTTTTAATATGTTATTACCATAAAACTCACTGCTCACAAACAAATCCTTCAAGAAAAGTAATAAAGTAAGATGAAGCTGATTTATTATAATCAACAATTACGCCACCGATGACTATTTCTATTTAGTCATTTCCTCTGAGTCATTGGTGTTGGCGGTTTGTTGAACTAAGTGAGTTGTGGCATTTGATGCGATCATCTGGCTTTGTGTTGCCGGTCTCCCGACTGCTGCTGCAGGTTTGATTTAAATTTTATTATTTCAATCTTTATTTTTGTAATCTCTATCAATGCTATCTTTTCAATCTTTATCAATGCTGTTTGGGGGAGTATATGAGCAATTTCTTAGCACTTTGCGGCTCATATTCGTAGAAAACACCATTTTGTGTTGTATGGATCAGGCTCCTCCCTGATGACGCCCTGATCCATCAACACAACACTTTAGTTTTCAATAAATTCCTTTTGGTTTTTATTTTGTGAATTTCCTCTTGTTTAAGAAAAAATATATATATATATATTATGAACTTTAGTTTTCTGACACAATGTAATGTAACAATAATACTATTAATAATGTAACAAAAATGTAATAACACAATGCCCGAAAGTCATTTCACTTTGGGAAATGCCAAAGTTGTGTAACATACAGGCCAGATGTGTCCAAAATCTGTTACCTGCAGGAAAGCAATGTCCAAAATCTGTAACCTACAGGAACGCAATGTCCCAAATCTGTAATTTACGGATCTTGAAATTAAATCTTTTTTTTAGTAATTTTGGAGAACAATTCCTATCTTTGAATGATTGTATATTGTATTCTAGGCCTATAAAAAACACTAAAAAAGTTTTGATGTTAAATTTCAAATTTTTAAGAATTTCTTAAATTTAACATTTAGTGTTCCCACATTTTGAGAATCTACCATATGCTATTTCATATTTTTCATTGAACCTTTAGCCATATTCAAAAGCTGAAGGCTACGAACGTTTCTAGAGTAAATTATTTTGATTTGAAAACAACCCTTTCTAAGGCACCAATTAATAATATAATGTGCAATTTATGTGAATTGAGGTGTAAAAGCTTTTATCTTATACAGTGTGTATCGAAATGATAGGTCCACTAGTAAAATCGAAAGTTATGTTGGTAAAAAAAGTTTTATTGTGTACAAAGTACTATTTTATAAACTACGTTAGTTCATACAATGAAAAAAATTATGCATAAATAATATACAAATCATAGGAATTATACGGAAGACAAAAATTATGTGAAACAGCTGTTTCAAAAAGATAGGTCCACTGAACCAAACATTGAATTAGTGTTCAACTAATACGAAATTTTTCCACTGTTTTTCAGAATGAGCTCATAAATTCTATTCAGCATAGTTTCTACAAGTTTTTGTAAAGAATTTGTCTCGATTTTTGCCCATTCGGAGAAAATAGCGTTTTTTAAGTCTGTAGTACAGTTGTACTGTCTTCCGCCTGCATACACTGCTCTTGCGAGTATGGCCCATATGTTTTTTACCGGATTCAGGTCGGAGCTGCAAGGTGGCCAATCGATAATATGTACACCATTATCCAGAATACATTCAAAAAGGGACTTTTCAGTATGCACAGAAGCATTGTCCTGTTGGAACATGAAGAACGGGCCTCCAATGTGCTCTGATTGTGGAAGAAAATATTGTTCAAGCAGATGTTGGTAGGCTGCAGCATTCAAACGATTGTCTACATATGCTATATCAGTTTTTCCTGCACGTCCGATCCGGCCCATACCATAACGGAACCACCGCCAGCTTGCCTCTTCGAGAATATCTCTCTATCGCTACGCAGGTCGTGCCAGTAATACAGCCAGCCATCTGGACCATCCAGGTTGAATTTTTTTTCATCACTGAATATCACTCGATGGCAGTCTTCTTTCCAGGACATCACTTCCTCTGCAAATTTCAATCGCTTTTTTGTATGCTCTTTAGTTAATTTCGGAGCCGCTTTCCTCTTCCAGTAAACTAAATTGCCGAACTTCTTTACCACTCTATGGACCGTATATTTTGACATTGGAGGGTTTTGTTGCCTGGCCAAAGTGGATAAGCTCGTATTTTCAGATTTTAAATCCTTTACGATGCTTCTTCTTTGTCAAGGTGTCACTTTTGATGGCCGCCCAGATGATTTTTTAGCGACATAAGTATTTCCAAGTCGCACAAAATTGTTTACAACGTTATGCGATCTGTTTAAAAATTTAGCTGTGTCTCTGTTCGATTTTCCACACTTCTTATTGCATCTATTTTCCCCTACTCAATCAGCGAAAGACTGCAACGACGACCCATTTCATTTGATTGCAACGTGATGTTCAAATCTGTTTAAATACCTCCACAGCAGCCAGCGTAATCCCGCAGTAAGACTAAACTGTGATATTTATGCAAATTTTGTGGAAATAAATGTTTTGGTGCAAAGATTTATAAAGGTGGACCTATCTTTTCGAAACGATCTCAAAATGAAAATTTGCGTAAAATAAAAATGAATTATTTATTTTTAACAAATTGTTTCCTAAATAGTTATAACGATTATTGTATAATTATCTCCACCAAAAAAAGTCATTCTCATTCTAAATTAAGAGTCGAAATTTTGAAAAATGCGGGTGGACCTATCATTTCGATACACACTGTATATAAGTACGTATTAATAAACTATTCATCGCGATTCTTTCAGTACCAAATTTTTTTTTTCTCAGGGGAAACTTATATTTCTTTTTGAAAGGAAAGTTCAGTTCTAATATTTTCAAAAGAGCAAATAGTAAAACTTTCCAAACACATAACTCATGTTCGAATGGACTTTGAAATACTTTGAAAGAAATAAGACAAGAGCCGTATGGGAGCTTCATCTGAGCATGATCACGGGCTTTTTATGAAAAATCCTCGTTAGAAATTTATTTCCTCTTTGAAATTGAGATGAATACGTTCAGTCCGACATCATTTTTATGTAAAAAGATTTTCCCCTTTTATTATGAGCTATAAGAGGGAGAGTAATTTTATTTCCTGGCCTATCATTCCAATGACAAATGATAGCCTTCAACGGTAAAAATGTTCCTGAAGTCTTCTAAACCATAATCAAGATCTACTCCAAGGGTCTACATTTAAAAAACTCGCATTTTTAAAAAAAATATAACCATTGGAGTTTATCAATACAGATGGAGCGTTTCACATTTTGTAGATCGTTTTAGAGCGAAGTGTACAATTTTTTAGATGGAATGACCATTAATTTTATTTAAGGACATACATTTATGATTCTACGCTTTTATAAGAAGATTTTTGTTTTAGATCAAGCGATGTTAGCAGCTTTATATGAAAACGCTATTTTATTCCATTGACTATTTCTCGGATCTTTCCCGTCGTCAATAGCCCGTTGTGTTGCTCTAGTACGACGTTAACTAATAATTACCAATTACCAATTTACCGTTGAATATTTCAAGGGTAGGTAGTTGAGTTTACGTCACACTGGAGTAACTCGACGGGGTATTGGTGATGGTCCAGGATCAGTATCGAAGTCATAGACACGATGACAACTCGTAAATTTGAACTATGGTCGTATGACAAGGTCAATACCTGAGCTAATGCTTCACTCTAAGCATTCACAAACGTGAGGGAATATGAAGCCACTACAGATTTAACGTGCACCAGCTATCAAATACACGACGGTCTTAGATTATTTTGCGATGGAGCATAGCAAGTTCTGCCGTGCTTTGGTTTAATCAATAGCTTTGTCATCGATTGAAGGACTGGAATTTAATTCATAATGGATTTTGTGGAAATTCTGTTGCCGCAGGAATCGTATTTGATAAACAATCCAAGAAATCCGTGCGGAAAACGCACACTCCACTTTTTACTACAAAAACACTTACACATAGATTTATTTTAACAATATAAGTCTATAATACAATAGAAATGTCAGTGAACATAACCTTTTGACTACGGCTATAGATAAAATATGCGCGATTCATTTTTAGCGAGATTCTTATAACTTTCAAGGTAAAACTACTGTAACGGCCGTAGTCTAAATTCTTACTCGGTTCGATCATGGTACAACTGCTTTACCTGCCGTAGTCTAAAGGTTAAGCATCTTTAGCTAAAATACAGAACTAAAAAATATTCATAATGTGAGGTGCAACACATTGATCATTACAATTACCATTGAAAATATATTTTATTAAACCTTCCTTTTAAAGACTTAAAAATGTACTTTATATCACGGAGACATTTTGTCAACACTCCACGTGGTTTCGTCGAGATACCTCGTCCATCAAGCTCTGAGGAATTTTGATGGTCGATCTAATTCCGAATGATGAAGATATTGCCGTTTTTTACTACGCCGAGATCAAGTTCAATTACGTTATTCTGATGACGAGATATCTCGTCCATCAATAAATGGTCAGATTGTTAAAGACGAGATACTTCGTCGATACAACCACCAGAATATTTAACAAGCATACAAGTATTCGATAAAAGAATGAACAAAGTCAAATTGAAAACACAATCACCATTGCATTTTCCGTGCTCTATAAAAAGCCCTAGACCCGAAATAATAGTCCACGCATGAGGAGTAATATTTTTCGGGAGAAACTTTTGTAGCCTTAAAATTAAATTAAGTTTTGAAACCATTCCTCATCTGAATCATTTCCAGCAGTTTTCGGAAATACACAGGAAAGCAGTTTCCATTTTTTCCCAGAGATGCATCTTTGTTCTGCATCTCGAACTTTTCGCAGGTTTTCTTTTTTGTACGAAAAATACATCGCTAGAGAATAATATCAAACCAGGAGATTTGAATACATTTTACGTGTCTCCTACTGAGGAATCTTAATCTCCAAAGAGAATTTAGCAGGATAAATTGAAATGGAATTCAATTTATCCAACTGTTTTTTCTTTTCACCAACAAGATTTTGTTGAACGTAAAGAAATGCAATTCTTCAAATAGATCCATATATGGTAAACTAGCAGAAATACCCGGCTTTGCTCGAGTTGAATTAATAACATGTTGATTGAAAAGTAATCATCAATTCTTTTTCATAAAATAATGTTAGTATCGTTTAAGTGTACGGGGAAAAAAATTTAATACCAATTTAACTTCTCCTTTGCTTCTACAATTTATTTCGGACGAAAATATGCATACATGTTGTATCCAACCATACACACCATTTCATATTCGTCACACTTCTGCTGAAGTTGATTTTAAGTTTTCGAGTGACTACGAATATTCCCGTGCATTCAATTTCAGTAAAAATGGCGAAATTTCGGTGGATAGTATTGCATTTAGTTTTTCTACGAATATGGATTCATTGTGCCATTCTTGCACCTAGTATGCGATATTTTCGAATTTCATCATCAATATGTGAAGATGGTGGATTAAATTGTTACAGCATTCGTTACTGATTTAGTTTGAAGCAAACGAAATTGTTCTTGAAAATTCCATTCAGCGGCATGTGGAATAACGGAACTTCTGTTAGATATATAAAGCAGAGTTGACGTTTGTCTGTTCTCTACACTTCCACCTTTTGACCAATCCACACATTTGCTACACTTATATTTTAAAACCCTGCGGATAGGCTAAATATTAACCGGCGTTCTATTTGTTCAAGGGGGCTAAAAATTTACTGCATTCGTGACTAATTTAATTTGAAGCAAACGGGCACTTTTCCCAGAAAATTCAGTGTCATGTGGAATAACAGAGCTGTTGTTAGAAATATATGTCATCAGAGTAGACAAATTAAACCCAATCGATAACAGTTTTTTAATAAACAGAAGGTTGATTTTACAGCGCTTTTACAAAAAGAAAATAACTTTCAACTAACGATTCACATGCATCTAAGTTGCGCAAGAACAGCTTCAATAAATAGAGTAAGAAACCTCGACTTTCTGTCTCTCAAGACATAAAATTTCAAATTTTCAAAATTACTTAATGTGATATTATTCCAAGATCAACAAAGTCTTGTTAAAAAATCATTTTCTCCAACACACATACAGTTTTAAATTGAACACTTATGGTGCTTTTTAAAATCAGAAATTCGGTTTCCAAATGGAAAGCAAGTGTCTATTTAGAATCATAGATGTAGTTACTTGATTATGGATTACAGCTTTCAATAACACCCATGAAACACGAAAAACAAATGAAATTTAGTTTATTTTAATCGTCTTTCAATGAAAAGCTATATCAAAATTTTGAAATATATTTTGAACTACTAAGTATGACTACCAGTTTTAATTTAACGTAACCCATCTTATTAAAAGTTATTTTTGAAATTTTTCATGTCACTTTAAAATAACAAATTACACACATAAAAAATATTTTGATTTGCAAATTTTAAATTATTTATTTTTTATCTACACACTATTACGTATTCAACCAAAGATTTAAAGAAAGTTAGTGAAAATATACATATACCACCACGAAAGTACCCATGTCTAATGATATTTTGCAGGAAATAAGTAAATAAAAAATCCTAAATAATATTTCTGGAACAGGTGATATACCGGAACACATAATGCAAAACGAAAAAAAAATCAAATCCCTTAGTTCAAAAACGAAGCATTTTTTTTATACAAAAAAACGATTCAAACAGAATCACTGAGTTCTTTATTGTTTAACAGTACCCTTATATGTCTTATAAATGAAGTGAAGAATTAATTTAATTAACAAGTATTCTAATGGAATGTACGTTATGGTGTCGGTTCGCAAAGTTTTTTGTTTTAAACTTTCTGATATCGCTTCATTTTTTTCACAGTAGAAAGTTCCCATACACGTACTGTAATTTAATGCAAAATCACTCAAATCAAGCGAAAGTTTCATAAGATTAAAATTTTTCTTTTGAAAAGAATCATTTATAATTTATGGATAGCTTAAAGGACATGGTTTCCAAGATCTCAAAGCTAATATCAATTAAACTAGAATTTCAAGAATTCATTTCATAAACAGATATCCTAAAAGCATCTCATTTTGTACTGTTGGTTTGAAAATAGTCATATTTGTTCTAAGGTTTCTAATACACGACTTTATTTTCTCTTGATAGAAAGTTACTCCCATTCTTTAACTTAGCAAACTATTACGTTAAATTGAAGTTTCGTAAACCCTGGAAACATTTAATCGGAACGACTTAATTTTTTTTGCCCTTTCCACATGGCTTCTCTAGGAAAAGATAGAACTCAGGCATTTAATGTAATGAAGTTAGGGGGAAATATTCGAGTTGAGAGATGAAACGTAAGTGGCAATAATTAACACTGCCCCGAGGCCCTTCACGATGAGGAAGCAACGAAGCTTAAAAATTTCAAGACTTCTTGTACGTACAACCAACCTTTAATGCTCTTAATGACGAAAGTATTTCACCTCCAAGAAACATTCTTTTTAAGCATTCAGTGTAATGTGATGATTTTCGAACAAGCGTCAGCATTTCTTCTGATTACACGAAAACCGATAAAATAGTTACTTTTAAGTATGCAATATATTTTCGCATATAAGAATGGAAATTTTTTTAAATAAAATGCTTTAACGAATTCTGAAGAGCATATGAGTTTATAGTACAATAGCGTATGTAGATGTATGACTTTTCTCTACAATGGAGCACTTTTTGGTAGAAAACTCTAACGCATCTTGAAAAATTGGTGATCTGGATGTGATTATTAACGGTTTATAAAAAAAACCGATGGCGGTTCTGACTAACAACTATCTAAGTCTTGTGATGACATACGGCAGTTCTCCTATTCAGCTTTACAATTTGTTGCTGCTCAGCTTTATTTCAGAACTGCCTAGTTCATGCTGCATACTGGCCAATGCAGGACAGTCGATGGTTTCAATAATTCAATGTAGGACAACGCATAAGGAAGCGCACCCGTGATCCTTACAGTTCTTACGGTTTTACGCAACTGGAAATTAATAATAACATCGGAACAGCTACAATCTACGTTTATGAGTGGTGGCAACGGCCTTGGCGATTTTTTTGGCGCACTTCTAAAGTTGTCAAGGAAAGAATTCTTTCAAAAATATTTTCTTTCAAAAACATTTTTCTTTTCACAACGGAAAATGAAAACTTGAAAACGTTTTGAAAAGTATGTATTTTTTAAATTTCACAAAAAGTAAATACATTATAAAACACAATTGTTTTCCAGCAGAACTAAACTTCGAATGTTGGGTAAGAATATATATACCCTGAAACTTATCAATTACACTAAATACATTGGGCATGTTGAAAAAGAAAAATATTTATAAAAGAAAAAAGGCAAGAAATAATACAATCTGATAACGTCAGAACTCTTGGGTAAAAAATAATCAAAACGAAAATGGCAAAAAACAAAACTCTTAATCCTTTCATGAAAGAAAACTAATATAATAAAATAAAAGTTCCACAAATGTCGAAGTACAAATAAATGGAACAATGGTATCACAGAAAACGATTTAAAAGGACCAATGCAATCAAATAATATTTTAAAATCAAAATAACCAATGGGAGCAAAGAAAAAATTTCAAACGAACCAATGAAATCAAACGACTTTAACGGATTTTGGAAGAACTTTCTAGAATATTCAAAATGAAAATTGAAAGTTTCCTTTTGACGAGGTTGCCATGATAATCACAACAACCGTAACGACAGATGGGTTGCCTTAATATATCGTAACTCGCTACTAGAAGCGAGTCAAAAAAATCGTCAAGCTGTTGCCATCACTCATAAACGTAGAGTGTAGCTGTACCATAACATCTGTCGAATCCAGCCACTGCAAAATTTTTGAGTTTGACTAATGTGGTGAACACATCATCCACAACAAAAATTAATTTATAATAGAGTAGTATGTTATAGCAGTGTAACTCTCTCCACCATATGTACTTGTAAGCAGACAGTTACCCTCAGGGGCACATCTCTTTCAGGACTGTACGGGCTTCACGGTCCCGAGAATCCCTAGTGAATCGTTCTCTCGGGTAATCGTTCTCCCATGGATACACCAAAGTATCTCTTTTTGATGTCATCCAACAATTCTATTCTCCGAGTACTCTTTTTTTCCCTTTTACATTTGTAACTTGACGTCGTCTTGCGTTTTGCTCATTTTGGCAAAATAGGGCCCTTATGTCATTAAACCTAAAAAACATCTCCAACCTTTTCTACTTGCTGAAAAGCATGCCATTTAGATTATGTAATAAAAAAAATTATATTTTTTTATAAGAAGCAGACCTATGTTAGTTTTCCATGTCATTTTTCTTGGAAAACCCTGGACAATATAAACTACTAAATTTTGGCTATCACTGAAATATGGAGAATTATTCTTGGCCTAAGGAATTAGCTTTTTATAAAGCACTAGCAAAATACCCGATCTTACTCGGTTTGAATTGGTTTACCCCAGAATGAAGAGATAATCAAAATTTATAATGACTTCGGTTTTCGTAGAATAAAATAATATTTTAGCACCTTTCGCCATATCTTTATAATTGCTACCACTTACTTTGGACACAAATCCTATATATGCATATCCATTATCCATACATTTCACTCACATCGCATCCTTGATGTATGACAAAGCTACAAAATCACGATAGGTGACATTATGGTTACTAGTACAAAATACGATTTTGAGAGACATTTGGAATTTCCCTTCTCAAGTTCTTTATATCGAACCCCGGCAAGAAAAGTGACACAGGTCAAAAAATAAAAATTTTGATGTTATGTCATTGAAAAATATGTATGAAGTGCCCAGTGTGTTATATTACTATTCTACAGAATATAATAGAAGTTACTATCATAAATACGTACCTAAAATTTAAAAGAAGCTTATACTATTTCAATATAAGTTTTATTGTATCCTTTAAGTTGATGCTTCTCAAATTCTACAATTTTGAGTTGCGTCACTTTTTTACCGGTGTGCTATATGTTCAACTCAATCAATAAAAACAACGATTTGCGGCGAGTACTCTCGCACTCATAGTCAACAAAACAATATATATATATATATATATATATATATATATATATATAATTTCAAGAACACAAGAATTTTTTAAAAAATGTAACAAAAGTCTTAAAAAATAATAAAAAATGAAGAAATGTTGGTGGATCAGGGCGTCATCAGGGAGTAGCCTGACCCAAACAACATAAAATGGTGTTTTCTACATATGAGCAGCATTAGGCTGAAAAAATTGCTCATACACTCCCCCAAACACCACCAAAAATCAAGTAAAACAAAAACAGAACAAAATACCAAAACAGAGCAGGAACAGAACGAAATGAAACCCGAAGCCGCAGCTGGGATATCATCAACAACAAGCCTAAAAATTGCCACCAAATGCCATCAATTACACAGTCTAACTTATATGCTAACATCATACCTCCGATGCAAAAAGTGAAAAAAAAATAATAATAAAATGAAAATCCCCAGCCCCTTATCAAAAATATATTCATAAATAGTAAAAAAATAAAATTGAAAAGCAATTCCCATGGCTCTGGGTAAATTACGAAAACTAATTATTCATGTGTTGTGTAGGTGTTGATATTAATAAATCTTTCAAAATATTTTTAAAGAATGAAAACGGGTATTTGTTATTGAGAAGTGTGTTTTTTAGATATTTACATTGTAATAAAAAGTTAGCATCAGAATTACAAATTTTTTTGAAACGTACCAATTGACCAGCTATTGTGTTGTAGTATATTCTTTTAGAGATATTGGAGTCCCAAAATATTAATTTAATGACTGTAAATTTAAAATCGCTGCGTTTATCATATACATTAATGTCAACTTTGCCGGATGAAACAGAAATTTTTATGTCTAGAAAATCAGTATTATTGTTATCCAGATTGGTTTTAATTAAAGAAAGTTCGTCTGGATAGATGGATTTCCAAATATTAGCAAAGTTGCTATTATTAAAAACAATTAAATCATCAATAAATCTAAAAGCAGTATTTATCTGAAGGCAAAAGTTTTTTTCAAAATAATGAAGAAATAAATTAGCAAGAATGGAAGAAATATTAGAACCTTGGGGAATACCCTTAACTTGAGTGTAAATATGCTCACCATTAAATATAAAATTATTAAAAATACAATAATTAACCAAAAATTCCCATTCCTCAAAATCCAGATCAATTAAGTTATTAAAATCATGATAGTAATAGTTCAAAACATCTCTCAATTTGTCCAGGGGTATGCTGGTAAAAAGGTCTTTAAAATCATAGGTCTGAATATCATTAATAATATTTTTATCCAAAAAATTCAAAACCTTGTTATTATCACAATAATAACATAATAACAAGTGATAATAACAAGGTTTTGAATTTTTTGGATAAAAATATTATTAATGATATTCAGACCTATGATTTTAAAGACCTTTTTACCAGCATACCCCTGGACAAATTGAGAGATGTTTTGAACTATTACTATCATGATTTTAATACCCCGGCTGTTTGGTTATTTTTTGTTATTTTGTGTGTGTTATGTTATTTTGTATATTTTATGTTGTTATTATATATATATATATATATATATATATATATATATATATTGTTATGTTGACTATGAGTGCGATATTTTTTATTTTACGTGTGGCACTCTTGCATCCGGCATTTGATATCGTTTTCGCAATCTTCTCCAGTTATTATGAGAAAGAATTTTTTAATGTTTGAAAAGTTCTAATTCGGATTTTTTAAACATTATTATTCTTTCAATACCGGCATTATTCTTTCAACAACGGTATTATTCTTTCAATAACGGCAGTATTCTTTCAATAACGGCTTTATTCTTTCAATAATGGCATAATTACACTTAAAGTTGTGTCAATCTGACTTACTTGCCACATTAAGTCGAATACTTTGTGGTGGTGTTGCGTGTGATGGAAAAGAAACACAATTTATTAAAATAATAAATATTTAAAACAAATTATAAAAGAAAACAGCGAAATAAAATGAAATAAAAGATGTCGGAAAAAGTTGTTCTAAAGATATGAATTTGTGATTTCTTATTATCTCCTGATCTCGCAGTTGCCACAAGTTATAGCTAAAAAGTGCAAAAAAAAAAAAAATTTGAAATTAATTCAGAGCGAAAGAAACACGAGCTTTTGTTTGATTCCCGTTCTTTGAAAAAAATCTCGTCTGTCCCAAATAATCGGAAACCGTTTACATTGCGTAAATAACAAAAATAAGACTCGTAATAAATGAGAAGTATCAGAGTTAAAATTCCATAAAAAAACAAATATTTTTATTTAAAAAAAATTGCCTTTTCACAGCAGTACTGGTAAAGCAATCTAAGTAATCATAATACTCAATATACATTCCAATTTTTCCAAAACTACCACATTATGGTTGATTTAAGTATACTTACTTCGGTGTTTTAACGTGAAACTTATCTAAATATAACAATAAAGAAATGTTTTATATTGCATTCACTAAACTAATAGTAAGTAACTAATTCACTAAACTAATAGATAATGTATAAAGTAAAGCATATTGCTATCAAATATCTGGAATACAATTCATGTGATGCCTGCACAAGCACACAAACACAAAATCGAACATAGGATACAATTTTACTATTTTAAAATATTAGACTATTCCATTATACGTTCAAAGTTTCAATAATAAAAATTTTGTAGTATTTAGAAGCATAAACTTTAGTTTTAATAACAGCCTTCAGCCAATATGACATGCTAATTACAAGCGACTCGGACTTTTATAGCCCGATATGCCCATACAAATTTTATTGAATGCTAGATCGTTTTTATTCGATAGGGGAGTTTCTTGGAATCAATTTATTATTCTGCGTTTGTCCTCAGTTGGGTTTAAATTCGGCCACCACAAAATACTTTGATTTGGCGCTGTTTTAACCAGTTTTTCTTTGATTTTTGACTATGACTGGAAAGTAACTGAAATGAATAATCATCCTCACAAATCTTCGTACGCTGGCGCCATATGGGACACCATTAAAGAGGATTTGAATAAACATTTTATAAATATATTTAAAATTATTCACAATTGAGATCTCAGATGACTTAACCAATTCTTGAATTGTTGACAAAAATGTGTTTATTGCAATAAATTGTGCTATGAGTTAATACGAATAATTATTTCTTGTGAAACCTGCTATGTATACGAATAATTCTGATTATACAAATTTGAGAACATATTAGAGTGATTTATATGGTTCACAAACTCTAAATTAACTGTTTTAACACTCCAACTTTACAACAAATAGTACCCAGAAACCCAGATAAGCGAAAGTCACAGTCAACAAGTCTTATTTTAAGTGTAATTCATGGCGTCTGAGTAAAGAAATAAATTAGACTAGTATTCAATGGTGCTTTTCGTAGTTTAGATGGCCGAATTCCAAAAATTCTTTCGTTAGCGCGACATAATTTATTCTGTCTTTATAAAATAACGACGGTAAAGAAGAAACATAATTTTTCGAGAAAACCAGTAAGGTAAATACTTTTAATAAGATAAATACTTAATAAAACGAAACCCTACAAGTTTATTTCATGGAACAAATTTTATAGAAATAACGATATACACTACAAAGAAAAGTTTCAATATTGACTTTAGCTGCTTATTTAGTTTTTTATGGTTTGAGATTTAGCAAATAAGCAAATTATAAAATGATTTTATACTTTTTGCGAGTATGACTTGAAGAATGCGAAGAAAAAAGTGTTACAATTAATTCTGTTCATTATTAAAAGCTCTTTATTTACTGAGCTTTCAATTATATGACAGATCTTTGTACTTAAAGAGTCAATAATTTTTTTTAATGCATAGATTAATTTTGGTTCTTTCTAATTCAGTGTTTACTTGAATACCATAAGGCATCTCTAATTTTTTACCAGCTCCAGTGTTCGTTATTATAACTAGTTAATTTATGTCTGCAATATTTACTAAAATGTAACTTAAGGCATTTGTAAATAGCACTAGGGTAAGTAAATTAATTACTTAGTCAAAACTTTGTACGGGAATTTGAATTCAAAATGTAAACAACAATTTTGTCATTGTTCTAATCAAATAGCTGTTTCTATTAACTACTACAGTCAGTACTTCGAATAAAGTTTGGAGAGTAAGTGTCAGCTCAGGTGTGACCACGTAATCGGATCATGATCGCGGTACAAAATTACATGATGTTGTCCCCGGATCTTTCCCTTCGGGGGCTGATCACGGACCGTCACCAATAGCCCGTTGTGTTACTCCAGTGTGACGTTAATTAAAAAAACCTGTTATTCGGATTCCAATTTATTGAGTTATATTTATTGTTTACTTTCTTAAGTTAATCTTACTACTAAGCATTCTATATGATACCTTGTAAATTACTTGATTAAATAAGATGTTTCAGCTGTAGAACGTAAGCCAATGGATTGCTTTTAATTATTCTGGAACTGATATTCCTTAAATTGATTGGTAAAATTACTTTGAATTTACTAAGGCTACACATATCTTATTTAAACCAGCTAAATTAACGTATTTGAAAAAAAAAAAAGCTGATTCTTAGCTCTTTAATCGTAATTAAGGTTCATTTAAAATTTATGTTTTGTTGAAACCAAATCTAATCTTCATTTTCTACATACTGAAACTTTTCAATAACACCATCTCTTAGCACATTTTAATAAAAAAATTGTTACTTTGGGGAATACACATTTCCAAATAATGTTTTACTTAATAATTTATTTATTATTAATAATTTATGATGCCTCTATACGGTTGCTTTTAACTTAACCATGTGACTGTTCATACATATATACAGATTACAACCTGTAGTCTTTCCTGTATCACTTCGAACCAGTTTTGACCTTGAGGAGTGGAATATTGTCTTGAAATATTTCAACCAATCTATGTGTGTTGTGTGGTAAAAGCAATCGTCTATTACTGCTATCTAGTAACGAACAAGGTGCTTTTCGGAAATATAACTTACATAAAACAACGATAAAGTTTTAAAAACAATGTAATATTATAGCAAAGATGAGCTCTGTAAAATGACAAGAATTTTGAAAAATTAATATATAGACGCTTATGTAGAACATAAAATGTCAACAAGCATATAAAGGTATACTGTTGTATAATCTTGATCTAGTTGTTGCCCTTCAAAAGTAAAATGAAACCTCGTTCGTACTATGTGAGAGTTATTTATGAAAGTCTTTCTGTCAAGCTGCATGTGGATGACGCCTGTGTTTTAGGTAGAACGTGTTTGTTTTGACGTATTCCAAAATCAAATTCATTTGGATACAGTTTAAAGCAACGGTCGTCTACCGAACGAGAAGATTGGATAACCGGAAGTAAAATCCTGGTCTTCCAGTAATTTATTCACTCTAAAATTGCCTCAGATTGTTTAGTTTAGACTAATTTTGGTTCAGGGCATCATATCAAAGCCATAAAAACATGTTTCACTTAGTGAACGTGGTGCCGAAATCGACATTATATTATGTTTAGTGTTGAATGCCATCAACGGATTTAAACAATATAAAATCAACTGTTCCAAGATTCATTTGCTAATTTTGCTGCTTAGCATAAATGTTTGTTTTTAGCTATGAAATTAATATTGCTCAAGCTGCATGCAAGAGCTTGCTACTCTTAGTAAAATGGTTCAGCAGTTTGATTACAGAGAGCAATGAGAGAGAGAAGCCCGTTAAATTTAGAGTGCAATGAGAAACGCATTCTGATTAGAGAGCCATGACAAGCTCATTGCTCTCTAAACAGAATGATGAAGAATTTTACTAGAGAACAGAGCTCTTCCATGTAGCTTGAGCAATATCAATTACATAGCTCATGAATCCTATTTGAGCTATGTAACTAATCTTGCTCAAGCTACATGGAAGAGCTCTCTACTACGGTAAACTTCTTCAACAGTCTGATTACAGAGTAGTGAAGAACTCATTCTGATTATAGAGAACAATGAGAAACTCATTCGGATTAGAAAGCCATAACACTCATTGCTCTCCAATCAGAATTCTGAAGAATTTTACTAGAGTGGCGATTTCTTCCATGTAGCTTGAAAAATATTAATTCGATAGCTCAAATATGATTCATGAGCTCCATCGGTTTTTCAACGCCTTTCTTCCGCGAAAGTAGGAACATCAGAATCTAGACTTTTCTACCCACAAGACCTTGACTTCAGCCTTTGGAACTATGCCAAGTTTTTTTCATCGCGGAGGAACGCGGAGAAAGTTATTGTTTTCGTTTCCGTTTTGATTTTGCGCGGATGATAGATATATATTCCAACAAAACGATAAAAACTAATAATCTTTAACTGGAGTCACTTAGTTATTTTTTCTATAACCTAGACCGTTAAGGATATAGTAAACATTTCAACGGATTTGAAATCTGCAATACCTAAAAATATGATTTTCTTTAAAGGAATAATTTTTAAATTGAATACATCATTTATATTTTCACAAGAGATTGTGACGTCACGCGAAATAGATTGTATCTTCTGCCTTTCGCGTTACAAAAATGAAACATATTACATTTCCTGTTCTATTCCATTTCAGGGAATGAGAGCAAAAAATAAAAAACATTTTGACTTGGATTGTCAATTCTTTTTCATAAAATCGGTATCGCTAAAGAGAGATTGAAAATTTCAACGGATTTGAAATCTGCGGATAACTATACACCAGATTAATAACTTACACCACGGGCACGGGCACCGCCGGGCTAGTTAATATATATTTGAAATAAAGTTTAGTACCTATGTTATACACGGATCTGCTAGTACTTTTTAATCTTCTTTAGTATCTATCCATTCGCGTGTTACAACCAATTACTTTTTTCTACACGTATGACGGTATCAGCAGTAAAAGTAAATTCAAGTCTGGAGAAACTATGAATAAATAACTGTCACTAATGTTAGAACTTTAATAACTTTTTACATGTGCACATTAGACAAATTGGCACCTTATATACATCTTCTCCAGCAAAAGGGTCAATGTCTAGGCTACTAACCTCTCTTAAGAATTCGTTACCGGATAATACAGCTTTGTTCGCGTTTTATGGACCGAATATGATGCAGATGGAAGATCACGCAATAGGAAAATTAGATGTATATCTCGTACTTTTAAAAAGCATTTAGATTCGCAGTGTACTAGGAGTTTCTAGGAGCAAGCAGATTTACGGGAGACCACGGAAATGTAATGAGTTATTCTCGTGATATGAGCCTACTACCTGAGGGCTGACTCTTCCGAGTTTATCGGTAAGTTTTGGCACCGAATATAATGAATGGGGAACCAGAGTACGGTTGTTCCTTGAGATTGAATAGTGTAAATCGTGCTAAGATTGTTGATTAGCGATCGTTAAATGGTTTCTTTTCAAGTAAATAACCTCTTCTAATAGAATCTTTGAGATTGATTTACTTGAAGTGGTAAATAATCCGTTTAATTCTTTTAGGTTGCTAGGTAATTGAAGTAACGTCGCACTGGAATGGGCTATTGGCGACGGTCAGGGGTCGATCTCGATGGAAAAGATCCAAAGAGAACACCTCGCAATTTTCAACCATGATCACATGACGAAAACACAACCTGAACTAGCACCCTATTCTTCGATTTTAAACACTACGCCAACGTGAGGACATTTAAGGCCACGACATATTTAACGTGCACCAGCCCCCGTGTTTATGATAATCTTTGGCTGGACCGAGTCTCGAACTCGCAACCCTTCGTTTGCTAATTGGTTGTACTTTTAACTAGGCTACCGCTGCCCTAATTCGTTTTATAAGCCAATTGTAAAATTGGGAGTTGTTAGGGCGCATTCACACGAAGGAGATCGATCTCTTAGACCGGTCGCTTGATATTGACACCAGGAAATGTTTACAGATTCATTTCCTGCGCATAAACTATTCGAGCGAAGAGAAGCAAAACAAAAATTTTGACTGGAATTGTTTAGGTTTATTTTGTAAAATCAGCATCGTTAAAGACAGATTAAAAATTTAAACGGATTTGAAATCTGCGGAAAATTTTACATCAGATCGATACCTTAAATGGGATTTTCTTTAAATAAATAAATTTCAATTCCAACTTTTATATTTTCGCAATACGAATTTAGCCGCATTTGACGTAAATATAAAAGTTACAATAGAAATATTATTTATTTAAAGAAAATCACATTTAAATATCGATTTCGTGTAAAATTTTCCGCAGATTTCAAATCCGTTGAAATTTTTACTCTATCTTTAACGATCGCGAATATATAAACTTGTACTAGAGAATACAAAAGCTCTTTTGTTTTGTTTCTCGAATGAAATAAACCACGACATAAAAAAGTCGCCAGCTACTGAACTTCCTCGGTGACTATTTTTTAGTCTCTCATAACGGTTTCCTGCTAGTCTTCTCGTGTGAAGTGCTCCTATGATTTCTATGTAAGTTCCGTCGCCTTCAGACCGGTCTGAGCGATCGATCTCCTTCGTGTGAAGTCGCCCTTACTTTGCTTTTGTAAAAAAAAATGCAATCATTTGATGGTGTACGCTCCTGTGATGCTTTAAATTTTCTAGTTTAAACACAATTTGGTTTATTTGCAGCAAATTAGTTACGATATTCAAATAGATGTATTTAAAGTAAGCATATTTGTTCATTAATGCGTGTTTTCAATCATAAGAGTTTGGCCAGAATATAACCTTATTTTAGTAGCGTTCAATTGCATTTTCTTCCTTTTCTTTTCTACTTGACTTCCCAAAGCATTTGCTTGTAACAATAATAACTTTCTTAAGTGATTTTTGGACACCGTAATAGTTTTTTTTTTCTCTTGCACGCTTCTAATTAATTCTTTTACCTGATGTTTGAATCGACGAATACAGGCTAATACAAGCTGCCATGGCAAAAAAGATTTGTATCATTATGTTACCATAGTGATGATTTACGACAAAAACACCAAGTTTTTGTGAACTTGGCATACGTAATTACATCGCATCGAGTATGAAGCAGTTTTGGTTTTATAGGCTTTTAAGTCAATCGAAAACAAACGTATTGAATCCAATGCTCTGAATTTGCAATTCTATGGGCGTTATGCATTAAGATGAAAATTAATAACCCTTGATTACAATTGATTATTTTTGTTTTTGTGTTTTACCGGTAACACCTTCGCCAATACGGACGAATGTAGAGGCAGCATCGCTGAATATTTCTTCAGACTTCCGACGACTTGTTGAGTCAATGCCACGCCATGTCGCTACACATTGCCGGACAAAAGGAAGTTCCACACGATATTAGGAGTTACTTTATCACATCGAGTGTGAAGCAATTTTGGTTTTACGGGCTTTTAAGTTTTATAACCGAAAACAAATGTACTAAATCCAATGCTTTGAATTTGTTATTCTATGGGCGTTATGCATTAAGAATGAAATGAATTACCACTGATTGCAATTGATTATGAATGTTTTTGAGTTTTATATAAGGAACATGTTGCAAGGATTGTATATGCAAAGTTAATTTTTATATAATAATATGATAAAAATATTTAACACTAGAACAGCCGGGTTTTAGGATAGAATTGTATGTGATTTTTTGTGGCATTGAGTCCTCTTGGGACATACTACGCCAAACTCAAAATAAAAATCAAATCAGATATATAATGTAATACTAAAAATGAGTCATGTCATAATAAAATGAATAGTACATAAAATTAAATGTAATGGATGAACCCAATGTCATATAAAAAGCTAAAAATATATATCCAACCATGTCTTCTAAAGTCAAGGTATATGAATTAAAATGTTTAAGTTGTTGACTATTAAAATGAGAACATTCTATTAAAATGTTTTTACCGTTAGTGGGCAAATGCAGTAATTGTAAACAGGATGATCTTCTCCGAGGAGGAGGTGTCTATGATTTATCAGAGCATGTCGAATACGGAGACGTGTTATTATTGTATTCTGTCTTCTTAAGTGATTTCCATTGAGTTATATTTGGTTTAATAGAGTGAAGTTTGTTCTTCGTTTGTTCATTCCGTTCGTTTTGCAATCTTTCTTCTAAAATTTTTTTGTAAATCCAAGATTTTAAGTCAGGTTAAGGAGTGGTATGATTAATATTATTTAGGGTCGATTTGTCGGCTTTGTCAATTATTTCATTTCCTGATATCCCAACATGAGATGGGATCCAACAAAATACTGAGTTAAAGTTCTTGGAAGAAAGAGGATAAATTTTTTTCAGTGACTCCAAAACAATGGGATGACTGGCATGATCACTGATCAGGATATTTTCAAAGACTGTAAAACACTTAATGAATCTGTGAAATTAATAATTTTTTTATGACAATGATCAGATATATTTTATAATGGTTTATATATGGCCGTTATTTCAGCGGTAAAAACAGAATATGAGGAATGAAGTTTAAAACTGCGAAGAGAATCATTAATAGTGAAAGCAGCTCCAACATACTTTGCCTTTTTAGATCCGTCCGTATAAATTTGTATAAAACTAGAGTATTTTTCTGTATGCTTTTGTGTGAAAGAGTTGTTTGTAAATAATATCAGAGGGTATCTGCTTTAAAGACATTTTGGAAAGGGTTTTGAAATTCAAAATCATGATTAAACCAAGGAGAGAAATCATACAAATGTTTCTGTGTGCCGTCAACAGACAGACAGACAGACAGACACCAAACGTGCAAGAGGCGGATTTGGCATAAGAAGGGTAAAAACGGATAGAAAACTTGAAATGGGTCGAAAATATTTAATGTACAAACAAACACTTCAATCGTATTTATATAGATTCCAAACATTTTGGATTTGTTTGATTTTTGTGATTTTTTAAATAATATATATTTACACATCATACAAAAAGTAAAACATAATCACAAAATAAAAATAACTTTTACCTTGAAAACTTTTGGAAAAGTTATATTTCCTATAGAATTAATCAGGAAAAAAAACGCATCTGTTAAATATATCCACATGTTTCTTGTGAGGAAATGTAGAGAAAGAATGTAAGTTTTAACTATCCTCTCTAGATATAAATGCTAACGAGTTTTTGAAGCGCGGCAGGGGTTCAACACAGCTGGCCTCAAATGTGAAGGTCCCCAACGAAGATTAGACGGAGTGTCTCCTTACCTTGGCCTCCTCGAAGCCCAGATCTCACCCCGCTGAACTTCTGGGGATACATCAAGAACATTGTGTACAAGGAACAGATCAGAGATCTGAGCCACCTAAAACATCGGATCAACCTTAATGCAACTAGAAATAAATTCGAGTGTATCTTATCCAGCTACACAGTCCAGATAATTTTGTTTGCTGAATTTGACAATTGAGGGAATATTATAATGAACAAACTCTGATTTGAGCATCTTTCATTCAATTTACTTTGAATAAATCATCAAAAAGCATTGATTCCACATTGAAATTGATTGCCAATCAGTTGAATTCATCATTCGATGTAGTTCTTTAAATTGAAGCATTCAAATCAAACTTCGATCACTGGCCACTGGCAAATGAGGATGATGTTCAATGGGATACCGCCCCGCCCACTAAGCATAATCCGTAATGATCTTGGGGTGTATATGGGTAGCTGGATCAGATATCTGATAATAGGGTTTAATAGCCAAATCGATCCTTTGAAAAATAAATTTGAAATTTTTGGTAGTAAATTTGAATGTTTTAATGATGTTGATTATTAAATTTGGTTCATAAAAATATCCTCGCTTTTTTCCGTTTCCTTATAAAGTTTCTGTTTTGTAAGTGAACACATTAAAAACCTTAACCAACATAACCGTTCAATTTGTAATTTGAATAAAGATAGGAATAAAAGTCTGTTCATCCAAATATCCAGATTTCTCTTCAAGTTTCCCAAATTTTAGATTTTATTTTTATTTTTTTGCAATTGTGTGTGTGTGTGTGTGTGTGTGTGTGTGTGTGATTAGAAGTTTTATATTGGTGGAATATGTAGGCTCAGAGATCTTAATATATTTCAGACTTGCGTTCGCAAACTTTCGATAGTTTTTAGACAGCATTACGGAAAATACAGCAAACTTTCTCAGACATTGAACCATGTTTATCAATTCCAAGAAGCTAAGTTTCGAGCCGGTGTCAGAAAAAAATCCTACCAATTTTCTTTTATTGCATAAAACTGTCAAGACAGGGAAGATGATATCGGATAACGATCCGATTGAGTGACGTATTAGGACAGCATATATCACCAGAGTGTCTTCAATCATAATTTTTCTTTCATCCTGAATATGAGGGATTACGTTTATGTCGTCTGCATCAAACGTTGCAAATACTGAATTGAAAGTGCAGTATTAATAACGTCTTTGTTCCCGGAACCAAATAACCCTTACTATTGTTACAAAATTCTTTAAAATTACATATATAGATTAGTTTCACTTTATTACAATAATTCGAGTACCATAAAAATTATTTATTTTCCAAAAAAGTAGTACAAACGTTGCCTTAGCAAAACCGCATGAGCCCAGTTGCAAGAATAACGGATTAGCAGACAGAGGGTTGCGAGTTTGACCAGACACCGTCACGTACGTGAGGGGCTGGTGCACGTTAAATATGTCGTGTCTTCAAATGTCCTCAGGCTGCCGTGGTGTGGAAGTTTGAAGAGTGGGATGTCATCTCAGATGACACCTCATCATCTGACCGTGGCTCAAAATTAAGTGGTGCTGTCTTCGGATCTTTTCCTTTGGGGATTGATCCCGGACTGTAGTCAATAGCCCGTTGTGTTGCTCTAGTACGACGTTGAATAAAATTACCATTACCCTCTCGAGTTTGATTCCGGACTGTAGCCAATAACCCTATGATTTGCTCGAGTGCGATGGTAATTGAATACCTACGTTCTATTGCCTCAGCTAAAGGCATTGTAGGAAGTTAGTGTTGTTGTCCTTGGGTATTATCCCGGACATTCTCCAATAGCCCCTTGTGTTGCTCCAGTAAGACGTAAATTAAAATACAAACACAGACCGTGTATGTGGGGGATGATGCACGTTAAATCTATCGTGGCTTCAAATGTTCTCCCGTTGGCGTGCTGTGGAAGATAGGAGTGTGGGGTCCCTGCTAGAAATGTCAACTCTCAGAAAATAACCGCTTTTCGGTAAACTGGTATTTGTTTCGTCCGGTTATAACCGAGTAAAAAAAAAAAACGGTTTTTAAATTAAGCGGGAAAAAAACTGATTTTTAAAAATTTCAAGGTGTTTTTATTTAGTTGTACATAAAAAGTACGAAATGTCGTTAACTGTTTTTATTTATCACGTCACAACTGTTACAAAAATTCACATTACTTCTAAAATAAACCAAAACTTAATTGTTTCGAAATAAAGGTACACAAAGTGATAAAATAATTAAAACATTAGTTATCTTGTTAATATTGTTTTATCAATTTAACTCAATACTTTTTATTTACTCTGCTCATAAATACTCGCTCAGTTATATGCTGGTTAGTTAATCGACTTCTTTCATCCGAAACCACAGAATTCAGAGCAAATACTAACCTTTCAGATGGCACTGAATGAACTTCCAACAATTGTCAAATACTTAAAAGCTAGCAATGCTAATGCAGGCGAGCATGTCTTTCTTTGACCCCCAAAATTCAACTGGACTGCTATCCCTTAACAACAGAGGCTGTTGCAAATATAGTTTGAGCACATTAGGAAACTAAACATCTGCACCCTGCGATATTGGAAAAATGGATTTTGTCAAATTTTCGTCATGTGTTGTCCAAAGAAGGTTTGGGTTTGTTGAATCCGAACTCTCTGGTGTTGGTGTAGGAGGCGAATTTTTACCTAATTGATTCAGGCAGTGCGTTAACTATCTGCTGACTTGTGAAACTGCTTGACTAGCAACTGTGGAAGACATATAAAGTTTTTTGAATCTCGGGTCAGAAAGAGACGCTTTGCCCAGAAGAGGGATATGTAAAAGAAGATTTGAACGATAGGTCAAACTTTGCAACAACTTTGCTAATAACATTTTAGAAATATCATGAATAAGGGTAATTATTGCCATTGATGCCTTAATACATGAAATAAGAGGGACAACTGGACAACCAGTTACATATTCGCTCCCAGAAATTTCTGTAGTGGCTTTTATCACGGCCCTAATATGCTTACTACTTCCGTTAGTAGTTCAATTTCTGACCACGAGGGAATGCGGGGAGTTCTTTTAAGGTTGGGATTTGCCAACACACTTGCGATGTACGGAGATAAATGGATAAATCTCTCCATAAGTGCTATTCCACCTTGTTAGGACGGATTGAACAAAAAGAAGTATATTTCCTTCCGCTTTTCCTTCTCTTAGTTGTTCGCTCCTCATATTATTCATAAACAAATTACTGTGCCTAGCAAACTTTATTATTTCCTTTACTTCCTAAATGAGCTCTTTTAACTTCTAAGTAGCACTATGCACTAATCCTTAAACTATAACTAAATTTAGCACTTAGGCCAAACAATGTATATTCTTCCCTTCACCAAGTAATTTTGTTACACCTGAAATCACGTTAGTTCCTCCATCAGTACATACAGACACTATTTTAGATTTTGGTATTTAAAAAGAGTTCAAGAGGTCCCCGATTTCCGAAGATATGTACTCTCCAGTGTGCGGCGACGATAGTTTTCGAATACCGAGCATTATTGTCTCTAGGAGGTAATCATCAGTGCCTGTAATAATAGTAATAAAATTACTAATGTAAATTATATTATCTGTCAAAATAATCGAAGTAAGAGTTACTGCAATCCTTACAAATAAAGTGAGCTGTCACAACTAAAAGGATCTGACTGGTATTGACTACTGTGCAGATATCAGCTGTAAGGGAAAAATGTTGGACTTCTGCCAATTTTTAATCATGAGTAAAATGATGGTAGAACTAATATTTTTTATTTACAGTAAATAAAAAATAAGTTTCTGATATTTACCCCCATCTTAAATTGATAAATAATTAATAATAACTAACAATAATAATTATTATGTACCTAACTAATTATACTTATAGCTAATAGTACCTACCTAATTAAACTTATAGTTAATAGTACCTACCTAATTATACTTATAGTTAGAGGTACCTATGTCAAATTATTGCAAATATTATTTTCTTTTATATTATTCAATTTGAAAATAAAAGATTTTTTAATTGTTCTGATTAATTCTTTTAACTTTGATTGTTGTTTGATGTTTGAGGTTGCTAAACCAGTTTTAAGAAATGGTGGAAAAGTTTAAATACACTGATTTTGAAAAACATCGATGTGGTTGAAAAAGGATATAAACTATTTGGATCTTGAAAAATCAGTTAGGAAAAAAAAAAAAAAACATTTGCATCCCATAAACACAGGCCACAAATATAATTTTCTCGAATTTTCAGGGCCGTTTTTTTTTTCGGTTATAAGTTTTTAAAATAACAATTGCGGTTATAACCGTGCCAAGAAAACACCGAAAAAAACTGGTTAACCGAAACAAAAAGAATGACTCATCGGTTTAACCCTACTGTTAATGACATCTCTAGTCCCAGCATGATGTTAACAACATCATCTGACCGTGGTACAAATTTACGACGTGGGGGTGGTCCTCGGATCTTTCGCTTCGGAATTGAACCCTAGCCTCTGTCGCTTGTATCCGTCTGTGTTTTTTGTTTTAGTGTGACGTAAATTCAACTACCTACATGACGGTATCGTTTAAAAATAATGCCAGAAAATTGCACGTAAATATATTTTGAGGGCTACGTTTTTATATTTAGAGGGAAGATAATATTTCAATTGTAACTTCTATTTCCTAAGAACTTTCTCTGGTAAAAGGTGCTATCATTATTCAAAATGGCTATCCTCTCCTAATTGGTTTTCGGGATGGAAGATTAACGGATTAATAACCGGAAGGTCGCGAGTTCGAATCCAACCGACCGTCTTGTACAAAGGGTAGGGGTCACGTTCAATCTTCCGTGGGCTCAAACGTCCTCACGTTGGCCTGGTGTTAAGGTTTGGAGAGTGGTATGACAGATCAGGTGTGACCTCGTCATCTGACCGTGGTTCAGAATTGCGTGATCTTGTCCTCGGACCTTTTCTTTCGGGTTTGATCCCGTACCATCGTCAATAGCCCACTGTGTTGCTCCATTGCAACTCTAACTGAAATATCTATATCAAGTGTTGGTAAGGTGTGTGGCAATTATAATAGAGTTCCCGGGAGAAGGCAGTAGACTTTAAATCAGTTGATTCGTGGATAAGTGTGATAGGATGTTAGGAGAAGGCTGCAATACGCAAATCCATTTATGGCAATCGCTGTGGATGTTTTACCCTTCCTTTTTGAGGTTTAGAACTGTCAAATATCTTCAGCACTGAACTATAAGAAAAACATTTAACTTCAGGCATCAAGACGCGAAAAGTTACAAAATCAGATTGCCCCATAATACACATACTAATAAATTCTTCCTAGAATTGAGGACATCAAATATTCATCATTCCGTTGTAATGATATCGATAACTAAGTATAGCACCTTTTCCATGCGATCAATAAACGCGAATAGGAAAACAATATAACGATAGATGTTCGAAAAATAATTCATGGTTTTTGTTCGCAGCCAATTCCATTCGTAACTAAATATAACTAAAATCAATTTATTTCGTATCCTCTATTTCGGGAGTTATACTAGTCATGAATAAAAGTGATTATTTAGCACGTATTGTTTCTTTTTCAAGGTAAGGGAAAATAGAATGAGATAAAAAATGAAATTTATGTAATAGATTACCAGTTTTCAAATACCAATAGCTTTTTTGTTACCTTAAATTCCCTTTCGTAAAAAATTCAATGAAACTCTTTCAACGTAAAAGGTTAGTGCGAAATATTTAATGTTTAAAGAACTGTTATAATAACAACTTTGTAAATTTCTAATTATATTTATATCAGGTTACTTCATCAATCAAGCATCAACTTATATCAGGAATCAACTTTAAATTTCTTAGTGAAACCATGTAACATAAGTGAAATAGTACGAATGGTAGAATTGAGTAAAACTTCATATCACTGGTGTTTAAAAATTAAAAAATCAAACTAATACATTCATCAGACAATCTAAGTACTAATAAAAGTGTTACTAAGTAGCTAATAAAAGTGTTACTAAGTAGCTAATAAAAGTGTTACTAAGTAGCTAATAAAAAATGTACTAATAAAAAGTGTACTAATAAAAAAATGTTACTGAGTACTTATAAAAGTGTAAATGAGTAATAATAAACACGTTACTAAGTACTACTAAAAGTGTTACTACGTAGTAAGTACTACTAAAAGTGTTGCTACGGAATAAAAGTTTTTTTAAAGTCTTGTTCTTTCCATCTAATTAGTCCTGAGAAGTTCCTACACATAATTTTTTTTCAACCTTCTGTCTTTCCTAAATGACTTCAAGTAATTTGACATTCTTGATCAATAGAACCTTTTCAAAGGTTTCTATTCTGGGGAAATAACTAATAGAATATTTCCAAATGGTTCTATTCTGAGAAATTAACCACTTGATTATTTCCAAAGGATTCTATTTTGAGTATGGAACCAGTATAATCTTTCCAAAGGATTCTATTCTGAGAATAAAACCCATAGAACATCTCCAAAGGATTCTATTACGGGGAAAGACCTTATTGAATCGTTCCAAATGATTCTATCCTGAGGAAAAAACCTATAGAATATTTCCATTATATTGTAGAGAAAAAACTGATAGAGTCCAAGATTAAAAGAATCCATGGATTCTCTGACACAATAGATGTGATAATTTAGTCATATGTGTTTTTATTTATTTAAAAGCAATACCGCATTACTCGAAAATCTTCTGACACTCACAGAGGGTTAAATGATTTAAACAAGAGAAGGTGCACGTTGCACAACCCAAAAAATCGACGTTGCATGTTCAGGAAGTCAACGTTTTCTCTTTAAGTTACTGTTTAAAGGATTTTAATCCTATCAAGACTGAGATCTAATTGATTCAAACTGTTATCAAATGTACTTTTGCAATCCTAATTCAACAATTCAGGAATGCTGTTCAATACCTAATGTTAACAATTTGAACAAGCCAATATAAAATATAAAAAAAATACCTCGTTCTTTAAACTCACAACTACCAACCAAGCCAATAAATAGAATAAATGTTTGCATCTTTTAAGGGGGTGGAGGACACAAAAATCGTCAAATTTTCGAATTTTTTTTCTATTATTTTAAGAAATTATCTGTGTGTTTCTGCTTAAAATGACGTCTAAATCATGTTTCTATCTTAATTAGAACTAGAGATATAATAATTTTTATGGTGCGTTGTTTTGAAAATCTAACACTCTTGACAATTGTTGTCATGGCAACAATATCTGTCTTTAAAACTTTAAATGCGTTTTTTTCCATGATACATTTTTTCAAGATTTCCTGTATTCAAATTGCTATAAGTCGAAAACAGATAAAGTTTAAGTGTTGAAATTTGGAATATATCTTTTTCAAACATTATACTTTAATTTTGATTCAGTAAATTTGAAACAAATATTTACTTTTAAAAATATGACTTAAAAAAAAATTCCTTAAAATTTGCAAAAATTTTCATTCAAATATTTTTTATTTTTTATTAAATTAATATTTTTTAAATTGCTGAATCAAAATTAAAGTTTATAAATTTGTGAATATTTTACTGCAAGAATTTTGAAAATTGATCAAGAATATTTTGAGTTTTAGCAATTTAAAAAGACCCCTCTTTTTATCAAAAAATTTTAATTAAAATTTTTTAAAAAACAATTGGAAAAATTTTGTGTTGTGATTTTGCTTATTAGTTAGATGGGTAATCAGTACAAAAAATTCTAAATTCTAAATTTCTAATTAAAAATTTTTTTTTCAATGTGTTCCGGACCCCCTTAATTAAAAATGCTTTCATAGATTAATTTAGCCTGTCGAAACTGTTGAAAATGCTATTTAAGAAGCCTACATACACTTGAAAAGTTAACTTGAATTTAAATTTTTAATAAATAATTTCGAAAATCCCCAAAGTTATGTTAGTACTCAATGTAATTATGTATATGTCTCGAGACAGTTTTATTGCATTCGCGCGTGTTATATTTATTAGATTTGACATAGAACTTACATATATTTTATTCAATTCTAAAAAGATCTTCCATAAATAACTAACTTGTTATACATTGATGTGCCAAAAGTCATGGGACAGCAATATGCAAATATACAGATGGCAGTAGCAGCGCGAGCGAAATAAATGTATAAATGGGCAGTACATTGTCAGGGTTTTCATCTGTACTCAAGTGATTCATGTGAAAAGTTTTATGAGGTGATTATGACTGCACGACGGGAATTAACAGAATTTGAAGGCGGAATGCTAGTTGGAGCTAGACCCATGAGGCATTCCATTTCGGAAATTGTTAGAAATTCAACATTCCTCAATTCATAGAGTCAAAAGTGTGCCGAGAAAATAGAATTTCAGGCATTACCTCCCACCATGGACGACGCAGTCTACTTAGGCTAGATGCACACATCCGGTTTTTCAACGCGGTCTGAGATACATTATATCCAATGGAGCAGTGCATACATGCCTACAGCGCCGCTGGTGCGACGCACGTCCAACTTGCGTGCAATTTGTACCGCAGTTCCCCACGGCGACGCACGGTCGCTGCACATGTGTCTCCCTTCTGAAGTACCTTGTTTTCATAAACAAATGGAATATAAGTAATAATTAATAAATGGTTGTATCCAGTAACGTCTATTTTGTTTCAAAATATACTTTTTCTTTACACTAAGTAAGCGAAATAAACACGTTTTCTTCGATAGAATATTTATCGCAAATGGCGCGAAATGAGTTCGTGCGTCCTTTCACGGTTATGGTTGCATAGTTGGGATTCGGTGCCGCAGTGGCGCAGCACGTTAAAAAACCGGATGTGTGCACCGGGCCTTAATTTCCGAGACCAGCGACGCGTACGTTGAGTAGTCGGTGTTAACATACTAACAACACTGCGCTAAATAACAGCAACAATCAATGTGGAACCTACGACAAAGTCCGTGAGGATAGTGCAGCGAAATTTGACGCTGTTGGGATATGGCATCAGAAGACCGACTCAAGTGTCCTTTACTCTAACAACGCGCCATCGAGTGCCGTGCCTGTGCTGGACTTGTGAACATATCGGCTGGAACCTAGATGACTGGAAAACGTTGTTTGGTCAGATGAGTCATGATTCCAGTTGTTAAGAGCTGGTGGGAGGGTTTGTGTGTCGCGAAGTCCCCACGAGACCAAGGACCCAAGCTGTAAATAAGGTACTGTGTAAGCTGGTGGTGGCTTCATAATGGTGTGGGCTGTTTTTACATGGCACGGACTGGGTCCTCAGGTCAAACTGAAACAATCATTGACTGGGAATGGTTATTTTTAGCTACTTGGAGACTATTCGCAGCCATTCATGGACTTATACACACCCAAACAACGATGGAATTTTCCAGGCTGACTATGCACCATGTCACCGGGCCAAAATCGTTCGCAATTGGCCTAAAGAAAATATTATGAGTTGATTTGACGAACAGACATGTGTTGTGTCTTTTTTAATAAATGAATTAAATTAATGAAATTCGAAAGGTTCGAAAACTAAGGACACAACTTAACCATTTTTTGATCCTATAGTGGGTATTTGAATTTGGAAGAAGAAAAAAAACTTCACTGAACCCTGTACAAGAATTACCGAACAGAAGACGTCGATATCTTATTTACGAATAATTAAAAGATAAACAGGATATACAATGGGTGATGAAATGTCGCTAAGAGAATTGGTGAGAGACACAAAAGAGAAATCAGATTTTTAAATAATAACAATAACGAGTTTATTGACACAGTAAAAAGGAATGACGCATATATTCGTTACTTTGAAAAAAAAAGGTAATCACCAATTAATGCTCAACAAATTAGAACTTGAAAGGGAAAATGGCAAGGGACGCTAAGGGGAAAATAGGGCTAAGAATTAAGGGTGTCCGGGACACATTGAAATTTTTTTTTTATTAATTAATTTAGAATTTTGAATTTTTTTGTACTGACTACACATCTAACAAATAAGCAAAATCACAATACAAAATTTTTCCAAAAGTTTTTTAAAAATTTTAAATTAAAATTTTTTGAAAAAAAGAGGATTTATTTTAAATTGCTAAAACTCAAAATATTCTTGATCAATTTTCAAAATTCTTGCAGTAAATTATTCACAAATTTATAAACTTTAATTTTGATTCAGCAATTTAAAAAATATTAATTTAATAAAAAATAAAAAATATTTGAATGAAAATTTTCGAAAATTTTAAGGTACTTTTTTTTAAAAAAGTCATATTTTTAAAAGTAAATATTTGTTTCAAATTTGCTGAATCAGAATTAAAGTATAATGTTTGAAAAAGATATATTCCAAATTTCAACCCTTAAACTTTATTGGTTTTCGACTTATAGCAATTTGAATACAGGAAATCTTGAAAAAATGTATCATGGAGAAAAACGCAATTAAAGTTTTAAAGACAAATGTTGTTGCCATGACAACAACTGTCAAGAGTGTTAGATTTTCAAAACAACGCACCACAAAAATTATTATATCTCCAGTTCTAATTAAGATACAAACATGATTTAGACGTCATTTAAAGCAGAAAAACACAGATAATTTCTTAAAATAATAAAAAAAAATTCGAAAATGTGACGATTTTTGTGTCCCGGACCCCCTTAACGCGGAGAAAAATAATGGTCATGCGGAATTTTGAAAGAGTGGTGTTAGGACATTTCGTCCAATAAATACACCACTCTATACTCTGCAGAGTGAAAAAAAGAGAAATACTTAACAATTCGGCTCCATATTTGGAGTGGCGAGAAGGCTAAGCGACGGTACGCGATCTCACATGTTGGCGACGGGGAAAAAGCAAGAGAGCGCGTTTGCTCGTAACGCGCGGGCTTTTATCTGCTGCATCAGCGGCGTCTAAGATCTCGTTCATTGATTTCTAAAAAATGCAACAAATTATTGGATAAGTTATCTGTATACAGTGCCATCAACAGGTGACTTGAAAAGCATAGGCCCCCTTGTGCGTGATACAGCACGCCAAACGCCAATATTTTGAGAATGTAAAGGTTTTTGCACTAAGAACAGTGACTAAGTGGTTTTAGCTCCTGTAACATTTTTACACGATAAGCACGAAAATGCAAAGCTCTTAAAGCCTTATGAGTCGATCCATGTGATGTGCTCATTTGTTGCGACAAGCGCCTTACGTAATGACGAGGATATTACCAATATCGTCCGTTGAGTTTCGTGCACAAAGTCTGGTGTAACGACTTTAGGTCTTCCACTCCTGTGTTAGTCTTCCACCGTACCTGCCGCTCGAAATCGCGGAACTAGTTGATATAGCGTATCTTTACTCGGTATTGCAACATTTAGAAATTTATGTTACCAAAATTATCTACAACTTTCATGATTTACATTCAAAATAAGCCTCAAGCAGCGCTATTCTCTGAATGCGTGATAAACTCATTTTGCAATTAAGAACAAAATGACGTGGAACTCTATTATCGCACAACTTGAGCGCGAAGTGAACCAAGCGATAAAAATAAAAGAATCGTTAAAACTATAAGCAGACGACAAAATTTAATGATTAAGAAAAACGCGGGCAATATTTTTTTTTAAAGTTGGAGAACGGAAACTTTTAGGACACTCTGTTCTTAAAAGGTGTGTTTTGATACTTTTTGTGTGAAGTATATTTTTGAACTGAAGAAGAACAATTTACATAATTAATGCTACCTAGGCCCGGTGCACACAACCGGTTTTTTAATGTACGGCGCCGCTGCGGCAACGCTAGTACGGTATGAGATACATTAGATCCAATGGAGTAGTGCAAACATGCCTCCGGCGCTGCTGCGGCGACGCAAGTCCAACTAGCGTGCAATTTGTACCGCTGTTCCCCACGGCACCGCAGCTCCCCGCACATGCGTCTCCGTTCTGAAGTACCTTATTTTCTTAAATAAATGGAATATAAATAATAATTAATAAATGTTTGTATCCAGTAACGTCTATTTTGTTTCAAAACATACTTTTTTTACACCAAGTAAGCGAAATAAACACGTTTTCTTTGATAGAATATTTATCGTAACTGGCGCGAAATGAGTATTTGTGTCATTTCACGTTTATGTGTGCATAGTTGGGCTTCGTTGCCGCAGCGGCACCACACGTTGAAAAACCGTATGTGTGCACCGGGTCTCACGGGAAAAGAATAATCTGAAACGCATTCTGTTAGTTTAAAATTAATATGACGAATATAAACTGAAATGCATAAATATTTGTGTCATCAGATAGAATAAAAACTATGCACACATTCTGTTAGTTTATGATGACTGTTATTATGAATGTAATGATGACTTTTTATGGTGTTTGTTATTATAACTGTTATGATGAGAGAGAGAGAGAGAGAGAGAGAGAGAGAGAGAGAGAGAGAGACTGTCATACGAATATTGGCTGAAAAAGAAGGAACTTAGAATGATAGAAATCACCATGTACAGATTCTGTTTTTTTATGGCGAATTTTAGAATTTTTACTGAAAAAGAATGAATGTTTGACATCAAATAGAAGTAACTATGCACATATTCTGTTAGTTTAAGGCTGATATAATGATTTGCTGAAAAATAAGAAGCATTTGTTATCAGATAGAAATACCCATGTACATGTTCTGTTAGTTTGTGGCTGAAATAAGAATATCAACTGAAAAAGAACGAACACATTCGTCATCAGATAAAAAAAAACCGTATAAACACTCTACTTGTTTGTAGCTGTTGAAAGAACTAACTGAAAAAACCCATTTGCGTCATAAAATAGAAATGTCATAAAAGTTATTTGTTAACCCAAGAGTAAGTAATATGATTGCCACAAATGTGATTATGTCAACAAATGTGTTGAGGTTGAAAACAATCACAGATTAAAGAAAGTACGCATAGGAAAACTTTTTTAAGTCAATCAAGGAAACTAACTTGTCGCATATTCACGGTTGAATACTCTTACGTAATTATGAATGTTGAGTAGAGGATTTACTTAATTATAAAAGTAAGAGAAATTAGTTTTTGTGAGATGATGCCTAAAGAAATAAGCTAAAAAGTTCTGAAAGCCCGCGACTTTTTACCTTAATTTTAAACAGATTATTCAAACTTCACTTACCAGAGAGGTAGAAAAAATATCCTTCTAAACTTGAATTACGATGGAATGAATATTTTGTACATGAGAGTTAATTAACGTTAGAAAATTCCTGGTTAAATATTTTTTTCCTGAGTAAATATACAACAATACAGTAAAGAACAATGGTATATGAAATTTATGTTAAAGCTTATATTGTGTGGATGGTAATAATTGAGTACAATTGTATTATTTTACGAAAACTAACTGTCAAATAAACATTTTGTCTAAATATCTGAATGAATATGAGTATTAAAACGCATTTTTTAAAATAATTAATTTCGTTATAGAAAAATTCCGATGTGTTGTACTGAATAACATTTAAACGATTTTCAACAATTTCATCTTCGCTAAATATTTGCACATGGTTGTTCCGTTTTACATAAATAATGGATTACATTTTCCCTTATTATGTATAACAAAAGAAGTTATACTTATATATGAAACATTTTCTTGTATATAATTCATCAAGTTATGAACTGTACGAACATGACAAATTCTACAAATAGACGTTTCCAGTGAATTTAATTTCAAGTTGTAAGCAGAAATACTTTCTATTCGTTAGACAGTGGTTTTTTGCTCATAATTAAAAAAACTATTATAATTACATTAGGGTGTTATATTGACCAGTCTGCAACAGGTGTCGAAATCAAGTATGCGTGTTGGTATGCATGGTTAAATTTAAATATTGTTCAAATAAAATTAAAAAATCATAACAAATTTTAATCAGACATTCGAAAGCAATTTTCTGTAAGATTGGGGTGATATTTCAATGAACGCACTTAATTTGAGCATCTTTTATTCCCTTTACTTTGAATAAATCTCCAAAGAGCATTCATTCCACATTGAAAATTGATTGTTAACCAGTGCAATTCATCATTCCATGCAGTTTTTTGAATTTTAAGAACTCAAATCAAACTTTGATCAATGGCATTTTGCAAATTCGAACCATAATCTGTAATAATTTTTGTGTGTATATCAGTAGCTGGAGCAGATATATTTTAATTTATTCTTGATAGTAAGGTAAAGTATGCAAAAAAAATTAACATTTCAAAATTTTTGGTAGTAAATTTCAATGCTTTTAATGTTGCTTATTAGTAAATTTAGATCCTAAAAATTTCCTCGTGTTATTTGCTTCTTTAAAAAGTTTTCGTTTTTTAATACAACACATTGGAAAAATTAACCAACATAACCATTAAATGCGTAATTTGATTGAAGATGTGAATGAAAGTCTGTATAATATCCAGATTTTGCGTCGAATTTCCCAATTTTTAGATTTTTATTTCTTTTGAAATCTTGCAATTAATCAGAAGTTTTGTATTGGTGGAATATGTACTCTCGGAGATTTTAATATATTTCACTCTTGTGTTCGCAAACTTTCGATAAAGATGGAAAAACAGTCCTGACAAATAGACTGTTGTCGCAATGACAAATATAGGGATTTATATAGTTTATGTAGTAACTTTTAAATAAACTATTGCGAATTTGTTTTTAGTGAGCATTACGGAAAAACAGCACAATTTCTTAAACATCGAGTCCTGTTTATGAATTCCAAAAAGCTATGTTTCGTCCCGGTTTCATAAAAAATTTTGCCGACTTTCTTTTATTGCATAAAACTGTCAAGACAGGGAAGATGATTTCAGATAACAATATTATGTGAAGATTAAATTGTTGCAAATTTTTTAACTGTAATTCGATACAACAAATCAGAATTTTTCTATTGCGAAATTAATTGTTTGAAAAAATGCTTTTTAATACTCATATTCATTCAAAGATTTAGAAAAAAAAATATTTATTTAAAGATTAGTCTTTGTAAAATAATACAATTGTATTAAATTATTACGTTAATTAAAGTATCTACCTACCTATAACGCTTTCTCAGTAAATATATTCACTCAAAAGTTCTCGTCTTAATTTAACGTTGCTCTAGGCGACTTTCATGCACTTTACAATCAGAATTGTTCCTCATCGTAGAAACTCCGATAAATTTTAAACCCTACTTTAGCTTTTATAGTTCCTGAAATTGCAGAAAGCTGAATTATAAAGTGCACATGTCAATTCTCAGGGACGCTAGCTGGAACTGAGACCCGTTAAGTCTGCGCGTTAAGATAAAATCTAATATAGATGACGAGGGGGTATAACCTGTAAAATTGAAATGATCGTCGTAAAATATTGGATAAGTGGCACTCAGCTCCGTTCTTTAAGCTTTCATGCAATATTAAATCAATCGTCTTCAGTTCAGCAAATTCTAACATATTTAGTATTGAGTTGCGTTGAATATAGAGATACTAAGCACAATTTAAATTCTACCGTTCTGAGACTTTTTGAAATTTGTCTATCACTTGAAAAATTGGAATAAAAAACATTCCCACAAAACATCACAGGGAATAGCTTCCAATAGGATGATTCTTTCCGAACAAACTATAATTTAAGACATCCCATTGTTCAAAAACGTGCTAATTAGCTAATTATATATAAATTAGTTAATTCATTATTCGCTTCATCTGAATTTTTCACACTGAAATTAGTTTAAGCACAAACGAACGACCTATTGTAAAAAAGAATTTTAAATTCAAAATTATAATATCTTCTCGTATACATTATACGTATACCTTGAATGCGCCAAAAAACACCCATTCGTGTATACGTTGTCAACTGAATTATCCTGATATTTGAACTAATTTGGTTTTGAAAAGGTAATTAAAATTATCTACAATGTATCAATGATTTTAATGCTGAAATGGCTCTTACCTCCATAAGTTTCTCCGGTAATCAAACCATACTGTTTGCTGGATGCATAGTTCATAGAAAAAATATAAACGGAGGGAGAACAATGGTAATTTTTTAATGTGTCCAGGATAGATCATGTGGCCAAAACTAGTAGTAATATGACCCTAAGATCACATTGTTGTTGCAGCGTTCATCATCTGATTGGTCCACGTTGCACAGTAGATTTTGGCTACTTCGCCACTTTTGTCGTCACGAATAATGAGCATGCACACATCTACCCTGTCTTGAAATGTAATATCACCAAAGAGACTATTAGACTCCAAATGAGCCATCCACGACGACAGTCCATTGACTCTTCAAATGATTGGTCCAAGCGACATAGTAGTTTGGCATTTTCACCACTATCGACGCCACTCTAAAAATGCGCAATATCACCTCTACTGTAATAAGATGTAATTAATATCGCCAAACGAGGGTACAAGATTTCCAATTGTCCAATAAATTCAGTTTTTCACAGAGCAGTCATGTGACTACGAGGAGATATGTTGGTCACACCTTTTGAAGTTTCTTTTAATAGCAATGGCCAGTCTACTTATACTTCACGATCATGGCATGGTCAGTATCTTCAAATCATAAAAGTAAAATCAGCAAGTTTCTTTCTATGCGGAATAACTTATATTTTTTAAGTAGATATTTAATAGTTATCTAAAAGAATATTTGTCAACTGGTTTTCAGCTAGAACACCTGTTTTACCTAGGGGTTGGTGCGTGATAGGGAGCAGGGATTGAAACCTCATAGTTATATTCAATACTTGACTATTGAAACAAAATTTATTTTATCGATTGTTTTGAAGAAATTCCCACACATTTTAAGTGTTTGTAGAATTTAAATGGATATGCAAACAGCACTATTTCAAAAACCACAGGTGGTCACCGTGGTTCAGTGAGTGTGTCCACTGTATTAGCAACCTCCGAGTTGTAAGTGGTGCTGGCTCGATTCCAGATTCTATTCCTCCCTGAAATCTAGGTATAAAAAATATTTCTTTTTAGTGAAACTTCTCTTTTCTATGTCATTTAAACTTTCCATAGATATGTATCTATTTACTTGACATTTTCATTCTTGTGTGTGGCGCAGCTTGACCAAATACGGCCCTTGCGTCATAAAAGCCAAACCAAACCAAGCCAATTAAAGATCACGCGTTGGTGCCTGCTAATTAAAGTTATTTATTCAGTTGGTACTCGTGTTAATTGTTGAAACATATAGGATGAAGTTACATACAGGGTGGTCCCGAATTCATGGTACAAACTTTAATGGTAGGTACAGGACATTGTAACAATGATTTATTGTATAGGAATGTATAGTCGCAAGTGACGCGGTGAGGCGAAAACAGGGGAAATAACGGCCGAAAGGAAAAACAAAGATTTTATTGAAAGCGTTGTTGACAAGTGTCATGTTTACAGTAATTGTTCAAAATTGCGTCCACCAGTATCGATACATGCTTGACAGCGTCGGTGGAGCGATTGGCGTACACGTTCAAAGATGCCTGGTATTTCACGCACACCTGCAGCAGCTACAGATAAGCGAGCGACGAGATCCTCATCTGAGTCAACTGGAGTCTCATAAACAAGATGCTTTAGATGTCCCCATAAAAAGTAATCGAGGCTCGATAAATCGGGAGATCGGGGTGGCCAAGGGACTGGTCCACCACGCCCAATCCATCGAGTACCAAACGTGGCATTCAGGTAATTCCGTACATCAATGCTGAAGTGTGCTGGCGCCCCATCGTGCTGAAACCACATGCGGTTACGAATGGCGATCGGAACATCATGCAGCAGTTGTGGTAACACTTCTTTCAGAAAAATAAGATAGCTTCCGCCAGTGAGCCGCGTGGGTAGTAAGTATGGGCCAATCAAAAAGTCGTTCACAATACCAGCCCACACATTAATACTGAAACGTTGTTGAAACGCATGTCGACGCGTTGCATGTGGATTATCGGTTGCCCACACATGGGAATTGTGCGCATTAAAGACACCCTCGCGTGAAAATGTCGCTTCATCTGTAAATAGCACATAATCTACGAAATCCGGCTGCAACGCACATTGCTGCATCACCCACAGGCAGAAGTTCACGCGGCGAGGATAATCTGCCGGATTCAATGCTTGTACTTTCTGAAAATGGAAGGGGTGTAAGCGATTTTCGTTTAACACTCTGCATACAGTCTGATGACTCACACCTACGTCACGCGCAACAGTTCTTGTGCTTGACTCGGGTCTATCAGCCACAATGTTCAAGATGCTTTCTTCCAGCCTTGGAGTGCTTACAGCTCTTACTCGACCAGCGCCATGTCTGTTGACGTCGAACGCACCTGTTTCACAAAGTTGACGATGTAACCGTTGAAAAATTCTATGATCCGGCATTCGTCGATCAGGATACTCCGCGCGATACATTCGTAACGCAGCTCTGCCGTTACCATTTGCACGGCCGTACATGTAATGCATGTCTGCTTTTTCTGCATACGTAAAGTCACCCATCGTCTACGGCAGCACAATTGTGAATGGCGCTTTTCCCTACTGCGATGCATCATGTTCAACAGCGGCTAGACATCTACTGCCCTCTACCGGCAATGATACCAACCAATCACTCCATTTCTCTTTCCTTTTATTTCCCCTGTTTACGCCTCACCGCGTCACTTGCGACTATACATTCCTATACAATAAATCATTGTTACAATGTCCTGTACCTACCATTAAAGTTTGTACCATGAATTCGGGACCACCCTGTATAGTACTGATAGTCAAGGTATGAAGCATTACATCATTAGCAGTAGGTGATTTAATGATGATTCTTATTCTCCAGACTCTTTAATTGACAGAAACCTGTCCTACAAATACCATGATTGTTATTGCGGTCCAACTAATGACGGGAGAAATAAATGAGTAAGACCGATAATCATTTGTTCTCAATTCGTACTACCTATTTGAGGATAATAAGCTCCCTGATGATTTGGATTAATATTTACGCAAGATTTTCTCTGTCTGGGAAAATGATGGACCGAAATAAATGTTTTACGAAACATGAAAATATTACTCGTTTATTTTTGGCGATATGGAGCATGTTGTTGAAAGAAGTAATAGTTTAATGAACAAATGGAAATTAAGATAATACTACTTTCACACTTTTCTAAATTTCTAATTTTTAAAACCTTCTTGTAAGGAATATGTTCAAACTGCTTTTTTCATAGAGAAGCTCCCATGTCAAATATTTTACCACCAGAATTAAAGTCCACACTTAATTACATTATACAAATGGTGAATGTGATGACAAAAGTAGACCACATCAATCGCTTCTTTTTTTTTCTATTTTATGTGATGAAATGGGATCAGAACATGAATATTTGTTATACCATAATGAAGTTGGTTGGCTGTCGAGAGGGGAGAGTTCTGTCCAGAGTTCATGAATTGAAAGAGGAATTAAAAGTATATTTTAGGGTAACTCTCAGTATTAAGCTAAGTTGGAAGACAATCACTGGTTGCAAAAAATGGCCTACTTAGCTTACATATTCGAATAACTAGATGAACTTAATCAAAAATGTAGAGACCCCCTTGAGAATACACTAATTTGCACCGACAAAATTAATGGATTATAACAAAATTAAACTTTGGAAAGATAGGTGAAAAATGGTTTCCTTGAAATGTTTAGTAGATGTTGTATTTCGAATCCTAAAAATGAAATACTAGAACTTGTAGATCAACGTCTACGCATGCTTGAAAGAGTAAGCTTCATCACTACTTTGAACTAGCGGAGACTAGGGAATTCGATTGTTTTCGAAATCCATTTGCATCTTTATTAGATCACATGACATTCGATTTATTAGTGAAAGAAAAGGAGGATTTATTTTTGTAAACATTCTTTTCCTACTTGCTACATGTGTGAGCACTTTCACTTCTATGCTCACTATCAATAATTTAAAGGGATCATTGAAAAGTTTTGATCATGAATTCCGTGTAGCTCTTTCGAACATTGACCCAGATATACAAAAGTTGTGTTCACAGAAACAAGCCCAAGTATCTCAATGAAGTAAGAAGGAAATACATGCATTAATTGTGGTAAAAAAGAATAGTGTAGATATTTATACAAATATTGAAAATGTTTATTTTGTCATTAAATTACTATTAGCATATTAATACATAGTCAGTCATATCTATATATATAATTCTCTTACGTGCCACGCAAAAAAGACGTTATTTGTTTTCGCGTTTTGGCAACATTGTACTATTCTTTGTTTATCCCAAAGCCTCGCGCTTCAATTGAATTTATAGCGTTATCGGATGAAATTTTATTGAAAAAAAAATGAATTTTAGTCGAGCTGTTGCAGTAAATAATAGAAATCAAAGAAAACGGAGGATCTTTTCAGGGTCATTTTTAAAAAAAGTCCGTTTCGGGGCAAACTATTATAGTTCAACAAGACGCTTGCATTACAACTTTCGACAACAAACTCAATGAAAAAGCGTGGGTGGCTCGAGTGCTGGGTAAATGTACACACAACCAACATGCTGGGTTTTCAATTTCCAAATCAACGCTCACATTTCGAGTCAAAATTTGCTCAAAGTTTCCATTTGAACTCTGATTACAGAGGTACTGTAAATATATTTTCTGATAAACAGCATAAAATTTAGATATGGAAAGTATTTTTTCGGAATATCATATTTTGTTAACAATTCCTTCTGCTAGGACACATGTCTTCATTGATGCGAGCGAAGCGAGCATAGGTTCGCGCAGCGAACCAATGAGGATTGCGAAGGAATCCTCTGGGGGTTGGCGAGCGTTAGCGAGTAGGGGGCGGGCCCCCTAGTTAATACATAATTTTGCGTATAATAGATTTTACTTTTGTATTTTCACATCATAATTTTATAAAATAAGTGTTCTAAAAATTTAATCAGTTTCACTCTGTCAAATCTGACAATTTAGTTCATAGGTGTGATATAAAAAATATATCAAATATCAATCACGGGCTAGAAGTTTTCATTCCATTTGTTTCGTTTATTTCGTGCTTATGACTGCATAAGGCTTATCTGAAACGAATGCTTAGCTGGCATGTTTATGCATTACAATGCAAAAATCCTAGAAATAAAGGTCTTCTTTGTTGAATTCTTAGTATGAAATAAAATAAATTAATAATGTTACTATAGTACTTCATAGTGTGTTGTGTGAAATTATTTGTGCTTGTAAATTGTGCCGTCAAATTATTTATGATTGTTAGGTGTGCCGTGACGTGAAAAAGGTTGGTAAGCACTGCATGATCATTTGTCCCTTTCATTGTGACCCTTACGTACACTTCTGACTTTTACTATCTTCATAACACATGGTCTTGTGTGTCTTGTTAATATAAGGTTCAATAAGGACAAATAAGGTTCTTGCGCCATAAAATCCGAAATAAACCAACCTTTCTTTTCAGAAATACTTGAGTTTGTCTGCCATGTGTTTGGAACAGTTTGGCCGAATAAGGTTTATTCGCTATGAAATTCAAAACCAGCTACAATCCTGACAAGAGTTGAAGAGGACGTCAAACTTAAACTAAGGATTTGCAGGCGCTTACCTGAAGTTAGTGATGGTTTCATTAATGTTACATTTAGCGGAATACGTTAAACGATAATATACAAATTGAATTTTTCTGGAGTTTGATAACGGATTCCTGTATGTGGATGCGGTAGCCCAGTTGAAAGGTCAACGAAATAGCAACAGGAGGGTTAAGAGTTCGGAACTATGTCCAGCCAAGGACCGTCGCGGAATTTGAAGAGTGGACGACCAGCTCAGGTGTCGTTCTCGTCAATAGACCATTGTTCGAAATTGTCCTCGACTACTTCCCTTCGATATTGTTTGGAGAGTTGGATACTAACTCAGGTGTGACCTTGTTATCTGAGCATGCTTCAAAATTACATGGTGTCTTCTGATCTTTTCCTTCGGGTTTGATCTCGGTTCGTCGCCAATATCTCGTCGGGTTGTTCCTGTACGACGCTAATTCAATACCTACCTATTATACCCGTACCGTCATCAATAGCCCGTTGTATTGCTCCAGTGTGACGTTAATTCACCCACTTACCTTATCTTAAAAGAAATATTGTATCAAGAACTTACAGGCTAGCACATTAAATAAATTAGCTTAGATAAGGCAAAAAGTAAACCCTATGAAAGTTACGGTCTTTTGTTTACTTTAAATTTAAAGCTTAAGCTATACTTTATCTCGAAATTGTTTAAGGTAACGCAGAAAAACAGTTACAAGGAATAAAGATAAACATTAACGTAGCCACGATAAATTTCCACCATCATTATTAAACACGTATTAAGTATAAGAATAAATAATAATGTAAACTGCTATTGTAAATTTTTATCACCATTATTTTACTAGGATTACTGAGACCCATGCGTACCATCCTCAGGGATGTTACAGAAATGTCAACGATAATCATTTGTAGCCTTTCTGATGACAATGTATGAGAAGCGATGTTAGTGTTGGCAAGGGTATAATAAAAATGAAATTTGCACAGTAATGAAAAGTCTTCGCGATAAGAGACATTCTATAAAACTCGTTTATGTAATACAAAGGAGCACTATAAAGGTCATAATTTAGGGATGCAATGTATTTTTTAAAGAAACAATGTGGATTATGTACTCTCATCTCTTTTATACGTGTCTCCAAAACTATGTATATAACTTAAATTTGTGATGCGTCCTAAGAGTACGTTTTAACGGAGCTCTAACGGCCTGCAAATTGTAAATGAGGCTAAATTATATGAAATTGATCATTTTGATGCAAATTAAACTTCATTCTCATGAATTTTATGAGAATAAGACATTAATTAAATGGAGCCATCTTGACTCAGTGGGCATGCCCACTAAGTTAGCAACCTTCGAGTTGGGGACCAAGCTGTGCTATGCACAAATCAATCTACGTCTAGCATTAAACACGCATACAAAGAGAGGCCATAGTATCCCGGTTAGAAGAATACTAACTGATTAGAGCAATTTGAGGGTTGCTAGTTCAAAACTCGATCCAACCAAAGACCAGTTTGTGCACGTTAAATCTACGTGGGATCGAATGTCCTAACCTGTGAATCGTATGGAAGTTTGTAAATTGGGGTGCTTGCTCAAGTGTTGACATCCTGATCCGATCATGTTCCAAATTACTTGGTGTTATAAGATTTTTCCCATAGAGATTGATCCCTGAACGTCGTCAATAGCCCGTTGTGTTGCTCCAGTGCGACTTTAATCAGTCACCATTATCACATCTGAAGAATATTTTACTGACCCTGTATAGAGAAAATATTCCCAGGAAGAAATCACCCCGCCATACCCGACTGATCTCTCTTCCCTTCTGTCTTACGAAACCTTGTACGTCTTGATTTAGACCCTAATTTGATATGGATTTGTACTTGTCTCACATTGACCAAACATGGCCCTGGAGCGATAAGACTCAAAATAAACCTATGCATGGAGAAGTCGAATCTGCGCCGCCTAAAACTCGCTGCCTCTAGCGCAGTGAGAAAGCCCCCTGAACTCTTGTTGCTCAATGTCTCATATAAAATGAAAAAAGTGCTCAAATTTGAAAATTGAGTTGAAAGCAAGGATAATTTCTGGCTCTCGGCACAACGGAAATTTCTTGACAGGCATAAAACTGTGAAACAATTTTTTTTTATTTTGAAATATAGCTAAGTCAAAAGTGTATTTCATTTTTTAACAAAAATTGTAGAAAAATGTTATTTACAAAATTTTTTATTCAATCAGTATATCATGTGCCGTCCTGTTCAATGTCCTTTCTCCATCTCTCCGGTAGCAGCATCATTCCGCACTTTTAGAAGTTCTAAAATTTCATGCTAAAGAACAGATCCAGGTGACTAAACCTACCGAACCACTTTCGGCACGCGGAATCGTCAACGTTGCGTTTTCGCAACTTTAGTGAAAAATTTTTTTTTCTTATTCTGTATTGCGTTTTTCTATATAATTTTTTTTTGTATGTTGTAGACAAAGCTTCAATGTCTCCAGGGAAAAAAATGGTTTTCTCTCAATGCAAGATTTTATGAAATAAATTTCTAAAATTATCACTTTTTTGCGATTTTTTTACTCTAATTTTAAAAAAATCTCACACATGCCAGAACAATTCAAAGGACTTCATGAAGAGACGCTTATGTTTTAGAAACATAAGTCTGCAAAATGACATAAAAAAATAAGGTTACTATTTTGTCTTTGTATAAATATGCATTTTTTGAAATGTTGCGAAAACGCAACGTCAGTCCAAATCAGTGTCTTTATGAACATTTGTCCGAAAATAACGGATGTCGAAGAAAACGGTTTTTAACTGTGAATGAAGCATTTATATATATATGAAAGTTAGATCATGATATTTCTGAATTTTCATCGGATGAAGACTGTCAAGGTCAAGCAGATATAGTAGTGATTCCCCCCCCCCCAGACCTCCTAACTTACTGACCGACGAGGAATGCATTGATGACGTTATGTTAGGAGATAATTTGCCCAGACCGAGAGACATATCAAGTGATATCAAACTTTTTTCTTCAAAATAATTTTAAAATTTATCGGATTCATCTCAAAATGATTAAAATTTGTCTAAATCACCTAAAAAAAACATTGCTTGGAGAAATGTGCCTCCCGTATGCCCACTAATGTCAGCTGACAAAGAAACCGTAGAAAAGGCAAAAGAGGAAGTAATTATACAAAAATTGCATGATCTAGAGCCAGTAGTTGTATTTTTACAATTGTACAATCAGAATCTTTTGGAATACATTACTCAAGAAAGTATAAAATATATATGCAGAGCAGAAAATCTTCAAAATTTTTCCTCTTTCTGTTCCTATATTGAAGAGTTTTATAGGATTTCTGCTTTACATTGGATATGTATATCTTCATCAAGAGAGACTTTACTGTTCAGTTGCAGAAGATGTCAGTTGTCCATTAGTACGTACATTACTAACACGTTCTATGCATACTACTATCAAACATAATTTCCATTTAGCGGATAACAATGTATTGGATAAAACAGATAAAATGGCTATAGTTCGTCCGTGAGTAAATATTTTAAATGCCAATTTCATGCAGTGGTGTGTGTTTTTCATCAAATCTTTCTATCGATGAACAAATGATACCTTATTTTCGTAGACATTCGTGCAAAATGTTTCTGAAAGGAAAACCCGTTCGTTTCGGATATAAAGTTTGGCGTTTGTGTTCTTCTAAAGGGTACTTATATCATTTATATATATACTCGGGTAAATATGGAGATAAAACGACGGATCTGGGTTAAGTGGAAACGTCTTTTAAGTGTAGTCGAAGTTCCTTTAAACCATAATGTATACTTTGACAACTTTTTACATCACATATGTTGTCGAAATTGAAAAAGTCGTGGTTTCATGCCACTGGAATGATTCGTGACAACAGATTAGCAAAATGTCCTATTACACCTGTAATCAAAATTAAAAAAAGAACAACGTGGAACATATGACTTTGTCTTTGATAAGGAGCATAGTATCGCAATAGTTCGTTGGAACGAAAATTCCGTTGTTACTCTATGGCCACCAACTTTGATACAATCAATCCATATTCAATGGCCAAGAGATACTCAAGAAAATAAAGAAATCCGCATTTATAAAGCAACCTAAACTCATCGGGGATTAAAACAAACATATGGGTGGGGTGGACCTGCTTGATAATTTCGTTGCCATGTATAGAATGCAAGTAAAGGGAAAGAAATGGTTGTGGCCTAGGATCCCACAAGTCATATTATCGAGAAATATCCAACAAACAAAAGAAAAAGATGCAAAAACTGCAGTAGCCAAACAATAACTGTATGTAAAAAATGTAATGTGCCGTTACATAGCAAATGCTTCAAAGATTTTCATCTTTCCCAAAAGTAGTCGGTTTTGACTGACGTTGCGTTTTCGCAACATTTTGTATCTTTCATACAAATAAATGTTTTTTTCATGTTACTTTATTTTTGTCTTAATTAGACTCTAATACGTCTAAAAAATGATTTTTGTTCATTTCCTTCAAGCGAAAAGTAGTGCGGTCGTTAATGGGTTAACCCCTCGCAACACATATCTACTTTTGTGTCTGCGATGCATTCTTGCTTTTAAGGAAATAAAAAAGCATAAATGTCAAAAATGCGCTTTATTTTCTACCGTTTTTAATGTTTAACAAAATTTTAAAAACGCAACCCACTAACAAATTTTTTTCCCAAAGTACAAGCTGAAATTCCTTCTTTCAAACATCAAAACTTTACACGTGTAAATTAGATAACACTTCGGTTTTGCGATAAAATGCCATCCAGCCCCGAAAACCGGGACAAACATTTACATTAACTCAATATTTAGGATAATTTAAAATCCGTTATCGAGTCATTATGTATTTTGGGGAAAATATAATACTTCAACACTCGAAAATCTCAGAGTTTAAACACTCCGTACATTCTTTATTCCTTCCTCAATATCCACAAGCACTCATTAATTCACTTCCACTGCAGTCCCATCAGGATCATGTGAACTATTCCCTAAATACATTGACTGTGCATTTTTACTGCCACTTCCACCCTGTCCTCTGAAACATGCTTGCGTTTTTGGAAATAAAAAAGAAAATACCGAAAATGCTGTTTTTTACTGTCTGCCCTTTTCATTTCGAACAAAATTTAAAAAACACAATTTTAATCCCAAGTAATCTCTGAAATTCCTTCTTTTAAACATTAAAACTTCACACGTGTAAAGAAGATAACACTTCGGTTTTCCGATGCAACGCCATCTAGCGCCAAACACAAGACGAACTATTGTATCAATCCAATACATGATGCCATGCTCGTAAAAAAAACCACATCAACCTTACGATTGCTATTGAAATTGCGTCCCCTCTTTGTCTCCATGCAAGCAACGTATCAGCAGATTCCCTCCAGATGAAGAAAGCGAGGAGGGTCGCGGATGGAATTCCTAAGCACATCCTACCCATTGTTTCCTTTAAAGATTACTTTTATTCGAAATATCCCTCCACTAAAGCACCGACGCATCGCCTCATTGGATGCGGATCTTTCCCCTCTACAGCTTCTCAGAGGAGTGCTTATTCAAAGGATAAATCCTTTCGAGAAAGAGGTTCTCCTGGCGGCATTTACTTTAACGCGGTATAGATGTCGACATTTACAACCGGGTCCATTGCATAGCGCGTATGATTCTCAGAGGAGCATTACAATCACGAGATCGGAAGACACTTCCGTGGTCTTGTTCCGGCCTACATGCCATATGCTGTAATAGGGATTGCAGCAGGTGGTAATGGGGGAAAGTTCCATGAATATTTTCAGTTTTCATCTAGAAGGACATAAATATGTGGTGAGTTGTTTTACGATCCTATATTGGGCCAAGCTGCGCCAAACAGAAGACAGACAACAGAATGAGGGAAGAAGAAAGGGTAAAACTCAGGAGGGCAAACCAGGGTAAAACACAAATGCGGGTTTATTATTTGCAAGTTTGGTACTGCGGTGGACTGCTTGGAAGAGTAACGGACTATCGGTGGATTGCTTGTTCGTATCTGTAACGTCGTGGGTATAGTTTACGAGGTGAGTGGCTTGAAGATAATTAAAATGACATTTAAAATTACAGCACATTTAATTAGTTATAGAAGAATACATATAAGTTAAAACTATTTCGAGGCTAATAGAGATTGTACAAAATAGGATTTCAGTCCCGCGGATTCAATCGGAGCAGAGTCGTCCTGCGTCGCTCACGTTTCGGTTTTTCACGATCCTCCCTTTTCCTCGAGAGAAGACCCCACACGTTCTTCCGAAGCCGCTATCGCCCAAAGAGAAGGGGATACCCCCATCCGGTCATAAATTCATGGACCACCATGAAAGCTGTGGTCAGAGGGACCCCTACGGTTACGCTACAGTATCCAATAAAAAAAACGTCACAAAAAGTTGCTGGAGCATCTTTTTGTTGCTGCACTTTAAATTTGATGTTGCCTTAAATATCCTCACCTTGTCGTGGTGTTCAAGTTTGGAGACTGGAATGCCAGCACACAAGTGTTGCCTCGTCATCTGACCATGGTTCAAAATTGCGTGGTGTTGTCCTAGGATCTTTCCCCAGGGGGATTGTTCCCGGTCTATCGTCAGTAACTCTAGTATGACGTTAACTAAAATATCTAACTACCTATTATTTCCTTGATGAATTGAGAACTGTTCGAAATCTTTTACTTTTGTTAGATCAAATAAATCCATCGGTATTACAATCCTTGAAGAATTTCTCTTTCTTCAGTGCCACTAAAAATATGTCACTATAAAATAATTGCACTAAAACACAAACTTCCTACGTATGTATGCACATTTACTTGATGCTTGTCTTGTACTTCGTTAGTCTTGGTTTATGGCGTAAGGGCTATATTTGTGTTGGATTTCAGAATTTATGTTCTTGTTATTCATAGCTGTTGGAATTCTTTGACCATTATTAGACCAGATAAATCAATCGGTATCACATTCCTTATTATTTGTGCCATAAGGGAACAGAGATTAATGCTTGTTTCTAGTTAGTACAAGTAAAATTACTCCTCCCTGAATAGTAATATGTATGTATGTGTGAATTGTAAAAGTTAATTATTCTTTTTTTTTGTTCGTCGGATTTCCAAATCGGGCGCACCGCAACAATACAATGGAGCCAAACTCAAATGGCTACCTTTTTAAACTAGTTATTTTACTTAAAAAATATATCCATGATAGTTGAAAAAATATTTTCAAAATTATGTACACTGAACAATTGCTGAACGATTGTTAATGAAAAACAAAATTTCTCTTCAGTTATTTTTTTTAAAACTGTGTTTAACCTCACCGTATAGCAGTTTCGAAAGCTCTACCGTCCACCACTTGCTCCGACGGCTGCAACACTGAAGGAGTGTCAATTCCACACGTGCGAGTTCCCTCTTTGGATCTTGGAACCGTTAGAAAGTGGTGTGACAAGCAGATGCAAAAAGTCGGACGCCGACTATACGATATTTGATGCCTTTCTGGCCTGAGTTATTACCGAACTGTAAACACGCGGCCGTTTGCTCCCCTCTCGTGGAAAACACACGCAGGTGTTGAAATCGTGTTTTCTTCCAGATGTCACACTCCTGTACGTCCACTACGTGTTGTTGTCTGGCTCGTGTTTGGCACAGCATGACTAAATATGTCCCTTGCGTCTTAAAACCCAACCAACGAACCAACCCAAGAAGAAATTCAAAATTTTGTGCAAAGAAAAATAACTTAGACGACTTCATCAGTGTACGGATCACCAGATTCTGGTCTATAAAAGCTAAAAATACTCATTTAATACTAAAGCTTAAAATTACTTACATTTTAACCCAGTGACCAGTTTCAATCCCGTAAACTCTCTCTCTCTCTGAAGATAGAATTTTGTACACGTGAACATTTTCTTGTCTAGTCCCGATGCATGGACTACGTATCTTTTGAAACTGAATGACAAAATTACTTATTTTTAATACTTTCCTGAAATGCTACTAAGGTAGTATGCAACCAAAGCTCTACAAATACGTGTTTGAAGGATCTGAATAAGAATTCATGTAGTTCACATTGACTGGCACAGGAATATATCATGAATATTCCGTGTCAAATTACTTTTAGATACTGTCTTTAATACTGTCTTTAGATAAATACTGTCTTTTAGATAGCTTTCTTTCACGAAATCAAACATAAGATCAAAGGTAGACTTTCATTGTAAAGGTAATGGCAATTAATTAACGTCAGACTGGTGTAACACGACGAGTTATTGGCGACAACCCGCGATTAATTACCAATGAAAAGATCCAAAGACAACACCACGTAATTTCCTCTGGTAGGTAGGTATATTAAATAACGTCTTACTGGAGCAACACAAAGAGCTATTGGCGACGTTTAATTCGAAAGCGAAAGATTCGAGGACCACGCCACGTAGTTTTGAACCATTGTCGGATGACGAGGTCACGCCGGAGCTTCCACTCTCCAAGTTTCCACCCTATGCCAACATAAGGACATTTCATGCGAAGAAAGATTTAACGTGCCCCCTTCCCATGTACCCTTCCGTCTTTGGCTGAACCTAGTTTCGAACTCTCAAACCTTGTATTGCTAATCCTTTATTCTTCGAACCCCACCTTCATGAATTAATACCATGACATGTATTTAATAATGGTTTAATTTATAGAACAGTAGTTCATAAGTACGAGTTCAAAATTACAAGGTGTTTTTTCCATTCCGGTTTGGTCCCGGAATGTAAGCAATAGCCGGTTCTCTACAGCTATATAAATACAACTACATACCAAAATTAACAATTTTCTTTATCGAATGAATATTTGTTTATGAAAGTTCAAGTACATTGCTAACAGGATCAGTGTTTAAAGATCTTTATTAATTAAAATTTAATTTTCACTTCATTGTTTCCTCAATCGGCTACTTCGTCTCAATCGAGTAGTTTCCTCAATCGTCCTACAAGCGCCACTTTTGAATATTTAACTTCATCTGCTATTATCAGAAAAACGTATTTTAATATACATTTTCGTTACGCTTTACAATATCATTGAAAAACGTCGCTTGAAAATGTTAAGCATCTGGAAACATGTTGAGGAAGAACATCAAAACACATTCTCTACTATACTTATTACGTTTTGAGATATTGGGTTAATGCAGATGTTCGTCGAATTTTTTGACAAATCTTGAATTAAAAATTGTTTTATTCACAAAAATTACATTTAAATATAAAAAATAATCATATGCCGTTCTGTTCGATAACTTTTATTCATATCTTCTATAGCTGCATCATTCTGTGCTCATTGAAATTCTGAGGTTTCTGGCTACAGAACGGATTCAGGTGACGAAACTTTCTAAACCATTTATGGCAGGGGTTCCCAACCTTTAAGTAACTGCGTACCACTTGAAATTTTTAGAAATTTTTATCGTACCACCAGTCCTATATTTTTTTAGAAACATATATCTGTCAGAAAAGTGTCAATGACTTGTTTTATTTTAATTAAAATACTAAGATAGCTTCATATTTTATGATTAATGCACTTGTATTTCGTATTAATGATGTTTTAATAAAGTAAAAAATAAAACGATTATAGAAAATTACAGTTTTATTTTTACTCGCGCAGGTCTAAAAACAGGTAATTTTAAATAAATAGTACAAACTAAGCAAACAAAGATTAATGTAATCAAAAATCAATTTTTAGTGCGAAACTTGTTGTTTTATGTCTTTTATTAAAATATTAATATCAGGAGCAATGGAGCTTAACTTCACTCTTAAGTCCTCTTCAACACTTACTCTGTTTCTGTATTTATTTTTTACATACAAAAGTTTAAAAAAAACCACTCTTACACAAGTAACTAGTAACAAATGCCATAACGTGGTTGTACATACTAAAAAGTCGAACAAACTTCGTAGAATATTTGGGTTGCTCGTATCATCCTTGCATACCACCAGTGGTACGCGTACCACCGGTTGGGAATCCCTGATCTACTTCATCATAACCTTACACAACACATCTTCTTCGCATCTGCGAATCATTCTTGCCTTTTCGGAAATAAAAAAGCATTATATGTCGAAAATGCTCCTTATTTTCTGCCATTTTTAAAATACTCAACAAAATTTTAAATAAAAAACATAACCCAATAACACAATTATTTCCCTAGTACTCTCTGAAATTCCTTCTTTCAAACAACATCAGAGTGTCATATGTGTGAAATAGATAACACTACGGTTTTTGCGATGCAATGTCTATCCAGTGCCAAAAACAGGACGAACCTTTGCATCAACCTAATAAATGGGAAAGTCTATTACAATATTTATTATGTATACAGCTTTCAAACACCGATTGTAGTCCCAGTCCAGACGAACTTCGCTGGCCGATTTAACATATTGCATTAATCACCGGGCAGTATTGTTCCCTGGAGACACCAGGAATTTCCATTAATTTCTCTTTAAACACGTAGCAACTTCGAAGACAAGTTCTTTCTAGCATTCCTGATTAATTGGAGCATCAAACCAGGCAAACAATCATTAGCATTCCGTTTAAGGGATCGTTGCGAATTCAGTTTAATTAAACGAAGTAAAAGCTTTTACGTCGGTAATGAATAGATACCCAGGACTCCGCATTCCCTTCAGAGTAGTGGAGGATATAATATCCGTCAGAGGTGGTTTGAATTGAGTTTTTTTGGGGGGCTTGTTTTCGCACTGGAGTATATATCAATGTTTTTCTAAGAAAGCAATGGAACTTACAGAGGCTATAACAAATACTTACATAACGGTTACAAGTGACTGGACGATTTTCAAGTTGAAAAAACTGTCTCAAGTATCCTTAACCCTAAAAGCTCTATTATTAAAGCATATACAGGTGGTTATCAAAGTAATGGAAACCCTGTGAATAAAAGTGACATTTAAGAATGCGCTTCGAAAGCATTAAAATATAATCCTAGTTACCAGTTTTTTTAATATAAAAAGTACTATATATCATGGTAGCATTAGGTAGCTTTAGTGAAGTTGTATGTCGTGGGTTTTTGTCTAAAGCGTAAAATGTCAGACCTCACAGACTTTCAAAGAGGCCAAATTTTAGGAGCCCGACTAGTTGGAGCAACTGTGACTGAAACATCCCAGGTTGTACGCGTTTCTAGAGATATGGTCTCTAAAGTCATGACAGCGTACACACAGCGCGGCAAGACAAGCTCGGCAAAGTAAAATAGTCGATAGAAGGAGAAGCTGAGTGAAAGAGATCGACGGGCACTGAAGCGGATTGTAATGTCTAAAAAGAAAACATCTGCAGCCAAAGTGACCGCAGAGCTCAATTAGTATCTGGATTCTCCAGTGTCAATATATAGAGTTAGGAGGCACCTTCATAAACAGCCATATTACTAAAGGATTCCTTATAAATCCAGTGTGTTTCCATTATTTTGATAACACCCTGTACATGTACTCCTTATCTGTATAAATAAGAATGTAGTGTTTGTTTGTACATTAAATATTTTCGACCTATTTCAAGTTTTCTATCCGTTTTGGACCCTTCTTATGCCAAATCCGCCATTTTCGCGTTTGGTGTCTGTCTGTCTGTTTGTTGTGCCCTATACACGTCCACGCGGTTTAATATATTTTCATGGAAATTTGCATACAGTGAGTACTTATCTTCATTTAGTGACTGGAGTTGGTTGCGAAAGTCTGTCTGTCCGTCTTTCTGTTCTATGTTCGATTTTGTATTTGTGTGTTTGTGTAAGCATCACATGAATTTTGTTCCAGATATTTGATGGCAATGCATTTTATTTTATACATTATTTAGTAGTTTAGTGAATGGAATATTTTTTTTATAATGGAATATATAAGGAAACATTTCTTTATTGTAATATTTAGTTGAATTTCATGCTAAAACACCTTAGTATGTACACTTAAATCAACCATAATTTGGTAGTTTTGGAAAAATTGGAATGTCTATTGAATATGACGATTACGTCGACTGCTTTACCAGTACTGCTAAAAAAGTAATTATTCTTCAAAAAATTATTTTTTTTATGGAATTTCAGCTCTGATACTTCATTTATTTCGAGTCTTATTTTTGTTCTTTGCGCAATGGAAACGATTTCCGAATATTTAGGACAGACGATATTTTTCAATGAAACGAGAATGAACAAGATCGCGCGAGCAGTGATATTTTTTGTTTCTTTCGCTCTGAATTAATTTCACATTTTTAAATTTTGTGCACTTTTAGTTGTAAGCTGTGGTAACTGTGCGAGATCAAGAGATAAAATTGAATCACAAATTAATATCTTTAGAACATTTTTTTCCGACATCTTTTATTTTGCTTTATACTGCTGTTTTCTGTTTCAAATATTTATTATTTTAATAAATGTGTTTTCCTTCTCATCACACGCAACAGCACCACAAAGTATTCGACTTAAAAAGGGCAGATAAGTCAGAATAAATTTTTAGTAAATTTTAAGTGCAGTTATGCCATTATTGAAAGAATAATGCCGTCATTTAAAGAATAATGCCGTTATTTAAAGAATAATGCCGTTATTGAAAAAATAATGCCGTTATTGAAAGAATAATAATGTTTAAAAATCCGAACTAGAACTTTGCAAACATTAAAAAATTCGTTGTCATAATGATAGGAGAAGATTGCAAAATTTCACAATGTCGCATACTCAAAAGAGCCACAAGTAAAAAAATATTGTTTTGTTGACTTTGAGTGCGAGAGCACTCGCCGTAAATCGTAATTTTTATTAGTTGAGTTGAACATGCAAAGAATTTAAGAAAGGGAATTCCAAATCTCTCTCAAAATCGTCTTTTGAAGTAGTAACCTTAGTGTCACCTTTCGTCATTTGTAGCTTTGTCATACAGCAAGGGAGCGATGTATGTGAAATGTATTACATGAATGGATATGCATGTGTAGGATTTGTGTCCAAAGCAAGTTGTAGAAATTATATAGATAGCAAAAGCTATTCAAATAAATTTTTATTCTACAAAAAAAGTAAGTCATTATATATTTTGATTATCTCTTCAATTTAGAGTAAGGCATTTCAAACCGAGTAAGGTCGGGTGTTTTGCTAGTACACTATATGGACAAAAGTATTTGGACACTGCATGTTTTTCAGAAAAATTAATTTATTATTCTATTTAGTATCGGGTAGGTCCTCTTTTTGCTTGTATTGCAGCTGCAACACGTCGAGGTATACTTTCCACATGTTCTCTGTACGTCTGGGCAGGAATAGCTTTGTGACATAATAACTATTATATCGATTAACTAAATCCATTTCAATTTTGAACATATATTTATTACAAGACAGGACACTGACACAAAGACGATGAAACACAAAGAGAAGTGAGAGGTTATTCCGACGTGGTCTTTCTGATACCACGTTCCAAGCCAATCTGACGAATTCCCCATCGGGTAGGGAAGACGCGCGTTACAAATTCCCTTTCATAGGGATTATCTGTGGCTAAGTTGCCACAAGCTTGTCCTGCCTCTTGCAAGGCTGTGAGAAGCGATTGTTGTGACGATGGGCGTGCGTGGCGGTGTCATACTCGTCGCTCAAGTTTGTCACACAAGTGCTAGATCGGATTGAGATCGGGGCTCTCAACAGACCAGTCAAGCAAATTCCACTCTTTTTCAGGAAACCAGTCCAACACAAGTTTTGCATGGAGTTCTGCAACCGTTTCCTTCTGAATACAGAAACCAATCATAACTTTCTGGCAATCTGGATCATCTAGAAATGCAAATAATTCAATTCTAATCATGCAAAGAATTGGACTGGATTCGGTTGTGTAAAGATTCCCTCTCACGATACAGAGTCTGGTACTTGGGATGATTTATCATCAGTTTCGGTTAATTTTTAAAACATTTGTTGTATGGGGCTTTTAAGGTTTATTGGGTATGTCCACTACCCTAGCATCCTGAGAGTTGTAGGCGGTGCAGGATCAATTCATCCGTGGATGTATTTCTCTATTCTGTGTTAGTAAACTTTCCCTTGTGTGTATGTCCATTACATGATGTTGTCCGTCATATTTGGCACATCATCACCAAATTTGTCCCAAAATTCAATTCAATCAACCATTTCCTCTTGAATAACTTTGACGCTATTTTGAGTTGGTGGAAAATGTTTCTAGGCAACTTCAGCGTACACATTTTACGTCGTTTTTTTCGAAATACAAATATTTGATACAAAACACCCCAGAGATCACCAGGTAGTTATCTAAAGCACTGAAGTGAAACGAAATTACGGAAGGGACGTATTACGTCTCATCAGTCGCGCTACATAAAGAGCACTCCGCCCACTGTACAGCAGAGCAGTACATAGTACTGTACTGCTCTGTGACAGTAATAGTTATGTGTTTCAGCACCTATAATTTTGTGACTCTAGTTGGAAAAGTATGATGTTTTCAACTAGAGAAACAAACTTCTGTAAAATACTAAAATTAAAAAAAAAAATTTAAAAATTTATCAAAATTGTTTATAATTCTTTTTTTCAAATGTATTGATAGTTTATTAGGGCTGGAGAGGAGATAATTTAGTTGCAATTCGTAAATTAGGTATTTTTATTAAAATGACTACATTTAAACTTAAAGATTTTATGTTGAAAGGGTCAGATTTGGTCGAGTTGCCAAGCGATGATTTTTCTGTTCAGTAAATTGGCATGTACAATTGGCAAAAGAAGATTTACTGACAAAAAGAGAGAAATACATCCAGGATAATAACAGGAATGGATCCTGAGTCGTGTACAGCTCATAGAGAAAAATTGATAAACCCGCAGGTTGAATGTAAATTTTCTTTTGTATACATAAAATACATTTTTAAATCGTCTTAAATTTGTTTTGCCTTCCAAATAACTTTATGAACATAACTTTTTGAATGTAGTGAATATAACTTTTCCTCTAGATCTCAAAATATTTTTACTACATGTACCTAAAACTTTTATCTTAAATTGAGCAGTTAGGAAAGTAGTTAATTAACTTTGAACTGGAGGAACCCAATGGGCTATTGTTAACGATCCGGGACCAATCTCAAAGGGAACGATCCGAATATAACACCATGTAATTCTGAGCTACGGTTATATGACGAGGCAACATCTAAGCTAGTTCATCATCCCACTCTCCAAACTTCCACACCACGCCTACGTGTGGGAATTATAGGCCACGGCAGTTTTAACGTGCACCAGCCTATTTGTATACGACGGTCTTTGGTTGTATTCGAACTCTCAACTATGCTATTGCTAATCCGTTACTCTTCCGATCGGAATACCGTGGAACTCTGAATTTAGTAGTATGGGAAACGTGGTTAAGCAAAACAACCGTCCTGATAACCATTCATTATGCATTCTTTTTTAGTAATTCCTTACAAGAAATTTCAAACACAACATGGAGGCCGCATAGATATATCCTTAAAATGGAAAGAAACAAATTAAATTTGACAAGGCAGTAACCCTTGAAGAATCAATAATTTTGTCTCTGTTCAGTATGTAACTTAATTGGTACCTTAAATTGAATTTTACGCCGTACGTGGAACCCAACATAAAATTCAAGTATTTTTTTATATTCGAAGTTTGACGGAACTAGGTCATTAGTTTGAGAATATTTACCACTTCCGTTCGACTAAAGCATTTTTTCGTTCGCATTTTATGTACTTGGGTCGTAGTACCAAAAAAAGATTTACCATCAATTAATCTGTCCAAAAAAGTCAGGCACTTTATAATCCGATTTAATTTTTTTTACCTTACTTGGAATAGACGAAAAAACACTTTGGTTTGTTCGTGGAATTTTGAAATATTCATTCAGGGGAATTGCGAAAAAATATTTTAGGTTAGAAATTATTCTGATCGAAATCATACATTTTAATTCGAAGTTCTTAAATTTTGTGACGGAACATGGTGGAATTATTGAGTGTCGTTCCTATCTCAAAATAGTAATTGTAAAGTGTTTTAGAACATAAGGGTATTTTGCAGTTATGTACCGTCTAAAATTTTTTCAAACTGTTACAAACTTTTGTTGATCTAAAAATTTAACTCGTGAAACTCACGAGATTTCCGAGAAATGTAGTGTTGGTGTTATACCAAAGCACACTAACTAAATAAATGATTTTTTAAACGATTCCATGGATTTTCTTTCAACTTTTAAGATAAATTCTATTTATTCAATCCAAGGAATAGAACCTTTCTTTTTAACTATTCTACTGGTCCTTTCCTTGGAATAGAATCCTATGAAACGATTGCATTGATATATTCTATAGAATAGAAGTAGTCGGATATAGGATATATTTCTTTTCTTGAAATAAAATCTTTTGGAGCACGATTCTATTAGAACTTTCTGTCAAATGGAAGCAGTTTGAAAGGTTCTATTTCCTTTCTTTGAATAGAACCAATTAGAAAAATTATATTGATAATTTACTATCAATAAAAACCTTTGTGTGTGTGTGTGAAAGCTTCTATTACTCCGTTCATGATAATAGACTACTTTGTAAAATTTCCATTGGTTATTTACTTAAAGCAGAATCTTTTACATAAATTCTATTTTCTACGAATATTTTTATCTTTTACAAATATTTTATATTTTAAAAATACTTTATGTTTTACACATATTTTATATTTTACAAATATTTTCTATTTTACAAATATTTTAAAATTTACAAAGATTCGATCTTATGCAAACATTCTCTCTTTTGCAAATAGTATATCTTTTGCAAAGATTCTATCGTTCTTTAAAGCAATTTGTAATTCCTTTTTAAGGCACTTTAAAATGCATCTATCCAAAATAGGTTTAGCATGTAATGAACAAACAACAAATAAGTAAAATAGTTATTATACCCCTTCTAAATATATTAAATATAAGTCTTTCCTACACGTTTTTACCACAAGTCCTTGATAGAATGTCTTATAATTTTTTAGAAGTTTTGAACTTCCTTACTAGTCTTTTTGCTACCGCACATGCGTTAATTTCATAACATTAAACTCAAAATATCACTCTTGTAGAATTCTTTCACGCCATGTTCAGTTAGTCACTAAAATTGCATCTACTACTTGAATTGACAAAGGGTAGATAACGTTTAGTAACAAATGTACGTTTTAATTTTATGTAAAATATCGGTTCGGCACATAGGACACGTTAAGAGACCTTTCGCACATCTCATGCATGTCACCAGATGACCGCATCGGTAGCATCCATTTCCGATTCCAAACAAATTTTACAAAGTCGTTCGTCCTTGTTGTTGTTTGAGGGGCAAGGTTTTACATCGGGTTTTATAAAAACATTGGTATTATTCTTGATTTCATGCACCTGTACAATTTCATCTGTTGGTATTCTTTTTGATATAGGGTCAGCAACCATTTGATGTTGTTGTTGTTGGGCTACCAAACATTTTGGATAAAACTTTATGTGTTCGTGTCTCACTACATCATCTCCTTGCCAATTTTCAAGACCTTCGCCACACCAATAGCACCTGACCCTGTCCTTTACACCCGTATAAAACAATCCGTTTTCGGCCGGCTCCCAAAAGTCAAAGTTTGAGCGCGGCCAATCTCTAAACGTAGATAGGCGTTTATTGAGCATAGACATGCTTGGAAATTTTGGCTTCATATTTATATAATGGTTATTCATTTTCCTAAACACTATACTGCTCTGTTACTCTTAAGTGTAAAATTATAAGACCTATTGAGTTAAATCCCTTCAAAAAGGTTATCTTCGTCAATTAAAAAAAAAACTGGTACTAGTCAAATATACTAATTTCTGTTCAACAAAAGGCAAAGATTTGTTCCCCTAAATAAATAATTCAATTTTTGCTGATTTAAATTTAGAAAAATAAAACTACATAATCAAGAGAAATCAGTGTACTTTAAAGAAAGTAAAAAACAAGTTTCTCTTATATAAATTATATTTGGTTACGTATTTCTTTTCTTGCTCTTGTTAAGTCATCGAATTGAATTGTATTCAGCTCATCAACGTGATGGAGCAAAGAAAGGACAAACTACATGCACATTTAAGCATACCCCTTTTGTTAAAATCCTGTATTATAACATAAAGTTTCACTTGTCGCATTATCACAAGCACGTGTTTTCTGAGTACATTCTTCACTTACGAGTTCATTGTCACTCACAAAAAAGATAGGACTAAAATAAGATTAACTTTACTGATTAGTAAGTGTATGGTGTTATATAGTTCAGTTCTTCGTGTCTTCAGTTTACAATTATGGAACACTTTGGGTGTCCCAAATTCGATGTACTATATGCTCTAAGCAGCAACAAAGAGATCCAAAAACTATCATGTGGTCATCACAAAAATAATTTGCATTACCCAAAAGCTGAGGTGACGGCATTTAATAACTGGCTCATAGGAAATATGTCTCTTAAAAAATGTAGACATGTAAAAAATACGTTCTTTTGTTTTTACTATAATGCAATAATTTTGTGTAAAATATATGAATCCTGGTGGTTTTTCAATTAAAAAGTGTTATATAGTTTACTTTGTTTCAGTATGACTTCTTTCAATATGTTTCAGTATGACTTCTTTCAATATGTTTTAGAATTATTTTTCAATATGTTTTAGAATTATTTTTCAATATGTTTTAGAATTATTTTTCAATATGATTTAGAACAATTTGTTTTTAGCAGAGATTGTTTGAAGAGATACATAGAATTCATACTCAAACATTATTTCAATTATATTTGTTCATTTAAAAAATAATTAGTATTTAAAATTTTCAGTTGGTGTGAGTAAATCTTTAGATTATACATTAACTATCAAGAAAGTGCAACAATTTATTTTATTTCGCAGCCTAGAAGTGTACACAATATTTTCAAAATCGCAAAACCCACTTACTATCCATTTAACGTAGCAATGTATAGTATATCTGAAATTATAAAAGTCCTATACAAAGTATCTTGTAAAATACTTGAACAATATTGGCATTTGGCTCTGCAATTTAAACTACATAACATACACAAGGTTTTCAAGTAAATAAAAAGTTCATATGTTTAGTAAAATGTGTATGGTTTTGCAAGAGCATTAGGAAAGAAAACCATATAATTTAGAACTTCAAGGCCCAAAAGTTTATTAATATTCATTTTGACTACCCCAAATGTGCAAGTAAACATCTTCATAGTATGGGTCTTGCAAAGTTTCAACTCAAAGTAAAGGTAAAAAAAACAGTCATCTTCTCAATATTATTAACAAATCAAGTTCTTTCTATTTGAGTAAAAAAAAAAATTGATTTGTTAATGCTATTAAGAAAAAAATTATTGCCAAAAATATTAAGAAAAATTATTTATTCAATAAAAAAAAAAATTTCCACTTTAAAAATGTGTCTGTATTATTATTTTTTATAGGTTGTTATTTTTGTTTTGAAATACAAAAAGTTTCATTTATTCATTATCCTTTAAACATTTGTGTAAGGGGGTTTAAGTTCTGTGAATCTTCAAATTTAAAATAAAATCACACCAATGTATTGAAACAAAATTTTATTTATATATTTTAAAGAAAAATGTACACATATTTTCATATTTTTAGCCATTTGTGTGAAGATAATCTCTTTGTAGCTCTTTTCGGTTTTGAATACATGGTTTTAACCTCAGTTAAATAGTTATTTTTTATAAAATCTTGAGGAAATTTGTTATCTTTCAATATTTTTTCAAACAGTTGAAAAGCAATAGGTTTCTTAACTCTTCTTCTCAATAAAAAATTTATAAGTTGAACTATATCTGAGCCAGGGATTCCTTCTTCATTTAACATAAGTTCTCTTTTCTTGTTCCATGAAATGTTATGTTCCTTTGAAAAGTCCATGATGTTTCGTGCAGTACCTTTATGTTTCTCAGGAACAGATTTCAGAACTTCATTTTCTAGATCCATATTGTTTTCAGGTTCTGGTTCTGGAGTGTTATGCTCCACGGGATTGGAAACATTCACATTTGGGAAGGTAACATATTTTTGGAAAGTCTGTATGTACAGCTTGGATTTTTTATCATCATCCATTTTCTCTTTTAAGATATGATGAATCTGGGTATCTAATTCACTCAAATGTTTTTCTTCATTTTGCTGCATGCGGTCAAGTGGTCAGTACAAACCTTTTGCTATGTTCCATGGATAAGGGATGGCAAGACGGTTATTGCAGCGGTAATGATTAGGGATAAAAATCCTCCACCTTTTTGTACTAAAATATGTCTTTTTTATAGAGAGGTACTCTTTTCTTGGTGAGTGTTCTCAAGGTTTTTTTAAAAGGAGCAAGTCTATTTTTGATACGCTTACTGATTGGAAGATTCCCCTTTAAAAGATTTAAAACACAATCACAAACTGATTTAATGATACAATTTGGACAATTTTTCAATATAGCAGATTTTCCTCGACTTTTCTGTAAGAGTTTTAGATATTCTATATCCTTCTGTGTAGGCATCCTGCATCGAAATGATTTCCAGTTAATCGTGCACTTTTCTTTTATACACTAACGAGGTTTATACGCGAAATGTTTATCATCAGGAAATATCCCTATTCGTAACCGTAACCGTTCATTTGTCTCAGGTCTCAGGTCAATGAACAAATAACTAAAGAGTGTAGAGGTAGCATCGTCAAATATTTCTTGAAAAGTTTTGATTTTTCTGGGGAACATTTGTCTGGCTAAATGCATTATTTGGCTTTTATCTCTAGGATTTTTGTATAAAACAACGTAATGCGAATTCAGATGAACGTCTCTCATTTCTTTGCCTTGATGAAAAATGTTTTGAGTTATAAAGATAATTGAAAGATTTCGGTGATGGCTACCTTTAGTAAAAGGATTGCTTAACCTAGTATCATTAGCTAATTCTACCATTAAATCATCTATGATAATCAAAGCATCTCGAATAGAATTTAAGTTAGATGGCAAACCTTCTTCAAAATTCACATTTTTCATGGAATTAAAGAGGGGTTGGTAACTCCCGTAACAGTAAATAATGTTAGTGGGATCAAACATTTTATGATCTATCAATTTTTTTACGAAAACCGTTTTTCCTGAACCTGTAGGACCACTGAGAAGACATGTAGAAGGATGAACAAGCTTAGGGAGCTCCATAGTTCAATATGTGTTTAGCTATAAGGAACATTGACTTTTATACTTTACAGACAATGTCTGTGCAACCTTTAATTGTGCGTGCAACGATTTGACATTCACTTACAGAGTTGACTATGTTTTGAGTAAATTCCAAGCAGTGGTTTTCAAAGACATTTAAAGAATTGTAAACACAATCGCATATTGTTTTGCCACAAACTGTGTGACTGAAGAACAGATTAGAAAATTCGTTGCATTTAATAAATCCCACTGAATCAATTTTTTGGTAAATTTTATACATTTCAAGCGTTGTTTTATATTGGGCATAACTGCATGATTCATGTTTTGGCCAATTAAGACAAGTCCAAATAATAAACATTGAAAAACCAATGTAGGAAATTATAAGCAATGCTGTTAAAATATTTCGTATGGTTGTATTGGCCATTTTTTTTGTACGTCTTACTTCATCCGAAACGTTACATAAACTGGTGCTTTCACTCAAATGAAACCCTTTTATAGCTCTAAAAAAAATAAAAAATAAAAAAAAATAAAGACAATATCATTGAAAATTTTTTAATTTTTTAAAAACCATGGTTACACCGTATCTTTTCTTGACAAATTGAAACATTCTAAAATCATTCTTCTTTTCACTAAGTTGAGAAAGAATAAATTGCATACATAATCCTTGACATCGTTTAACAATGAAATAAATGCAATAATGTCCACATACGTTAGATGTTAAGCTTTGAACTGGAACATCGTTAAAATGAACGTGTTGAAAAGTCTTGACAAGTCTTGTTATGTCTTGTCCAAATGCGTCGGGAGGCAATCCATAGGAATCAAAAAATTCAACAGTGTTTTTATCTTGAATGTAGACGGCAAGCCAATGAGTTCCTTTTTCATCATGTTTATCGGTATTCAACACCATAGCAGAGGGAAACTTTTTAATTTTTGGTATTTTGTCCGAAGGAAAAACACCCGCGAAATATCTCATGGAAATAGGGTCACGAGACAAGATTTTATAAATGTCTGACGAATTCATCAGTTTCCAAAATCATAGAGAATATTTCGAGCTTTGTTGATTTCAATTAAATTTTCAAATTCTGCATACACCAACAATGAAACTGTTTGCAGTAAACTAGTTCCAAATTTTATTTCTATTCTTAAGTTACTGTGTCGAACAAGATTTAGATGTGAACCATCACACAAATCTGGGGATAAATCAAAGCAAAATAAAGAATAACCTTTCGAAAATTCTGACCGTGATAGGTACAGGCCTCTGTTTTCTGCATTCGTAAATAAGTTTTGATATGCTCTAACAAATTGATTTTTTTCAAAATTTGGTTGAAGTGGGTTATGAGGTACGGGCTGACCATCCACATAGACTCCTATAAAATTAATATTATAATGTTTGAACTCAAAGGGTGACTTCTTATAGTGTCCGTTGAACGCGTCGTTATCAACACAGGCAATCACAATGCGGTTAGGCATCTGTCCAGTAAAAATGTTATCTTGAACAAAGCTCATATTACCAGCCGGAATGGAATAAGCTTTACACAGTACTCTGTTAATGGGGTATTTAGCTGCTGTTTTTTCCAAACCTTTCGCATGTCCTATAACAACACCGGGGCTCACTCTGACTTTACGAACAAACAAGGAAGCATATTCCAACGAAACTTTAAATTCCCCGTTCCCCAACAAAGAAAATTCCGATTTACTGCGTATAAGCTTAATTTTCACGTCCACCATATTTAAAAGGAGTCTCTCTTGATGAAACATATCCAAGTGCAAACGGCCAATCATATCCACCGATGCACCTAACTTAAACATTTCTGTTCTTTGATTAAATCCATCATTAGGATGGGTGTCTGCTGTATCAAACACATTCATACGACCTGCGGTATCTTTAAAAAAGAGTTCTGAAGACAGTTGAGAAGTTTTAGTATCATAACCATGATTCAGTAATTTTTCTATTATGGTACGGTATGGATATGTGTTATTACTAGAGGAAACAACTCTTTCGTTTAGACTGATATCTACCTGAGAAAACATGGCGTGCAGAAAGAGATTTACAGGGCCTACTTTACATTCAGCTGTGATTGGTTTGCCGTCACTTTTTAAAATTTTAACTTTAACATATAATTGAGTCTGTGATAAATCGAGGTATTCGTCACCGCTTCCAGATACATTAAATTCGATAGGGCTTCCATCAGAAACATTGGCTAGGGGATGAAATTCAACCCACTGACCTCTCTCGATGACAGTTTGTGTTGGAGGTAAAGAGAATAATTCTAGTTCGGATTTTACACATTCGGGAGAATCTTTTAGTAAAAAAGCCATGGTATTACGAGTCAAAAATATCACGTCCTTGTACCTTCCTGATTTTCGATGAAATGACACGTTTCGAGGGTTTGCGCTTCCTTTTAAACTTTCCATGACCAATCATCTCATCTGCTTTCTGAACCGCCTTTCTTGCTAATTTTCTCCCAGTTTCTTTTGCACGCGTTTTAACCGATGTTTTGAAATTTTCGCCCGATAACACGTCATTAGCAACCATTGTTCCACTTCGTAAAGCTTCGTTTCCAACCGTTTTTGCACCACTAATCAAAAAAGGCAATGCTTTGCGAAAGAGTTTTGCAAAGAATCCTCCTTTTCCGTGGCCCTTCTGAAAAACAACTCCTTTATAGTAAGGCAGACCATTTCCGATTTGCCCAGCATAATAATCTTCAAACTTTTTATTACAACACGTGTAAGGCACCAACATTTTGTTACTTCTTTTCTTGAATGCAAAATTAAAAATGAATCAATTCAGAAAGGAACACTCTTTTATATGATTTGTTTCAAGAGAAAATGTAGTTTCACTATTAACTTTCCGCGTTCAAATGAGACGTAACGACCAGTGTGTGTCCTTATCATGATTTCAATAGAGTCAAATTTTTTTCTGGAAACTGGTAAATAATGAGGTCTTTCAAATTGTTCCTGAATCATATCACCATCTCTTCCCTTCACTGTCAGAGTCCGCAAAAGAGGAGCTAAGATCCCACCAACAATTTCAGGCTGAATGATATCAGTGTAAACGTACAAGAGATGCAAGTCCACATTTGGATCCGCAACGAAAGGACTCTCAGTGATTACTGTATCTGGGCCTCCATTTCCTGGAATAAAATTTTGTGGAATCACTGTATAAGGTTCAAAACCTAAATTTTCAGCTAATCCCTTGGATAATCGCAAAGTTGCACCGTTAGTGAGTTGAACCACCACCTTTTTAGTGTGTTTGTTATATTTCATTTGAATTTTTATGTGCTTTGGAAATGTATTTAAAATATCATTCGGAGAATCATAAAAACCACACGCTATTTTCCCATTAATTTTTACTCCGTTTCCTAAATCATATTCGAAAGAATTTTCATCATCAATAATGTTATTCCACATTCTGGGATAAATCATTTCAACTAAACCAACTTCCCAATCACCTGAGAGTTCTAGACGTGTGGAGAGTTTCGTGTAGAAGTGAGACATTGTATTGCCAGGATAAAACTCGATAGAGCTGTCACTGGGAAGCGTGATGTAGAAAGACATGGTTGAAAATGAAAAGGTAAGTACAGTGACAGATCTATTTATATCATTTTGACATCTTCAACCCAAGCATTAAATTTTTCAGGATAACCCTGAAATTTCACAAAGTATTCCATTTTTACATGACGTTTTCTTTTCTTTAAAACCTTTTCGACTGGATAAAATCCAGAATCCGATATCTTTTGCAATTCCTTTTCGTAAAAGCTTCCTTATATCACTTCCCCCACTAAGTCTTTCAGTTTATACACCACAGGCACCCTAGGTATTATTTTATCAATAATAAAAATTTCTCTTGTCCAGTTTTGCTCGTATCCCTTTTCAAAGTGCATTTTCTCCCGACTAATACGAACAGTATCTCCAACCTTTAACTCTGTACTGCTCTTTTTTACAACAGATTGCTGGCCGTATAATGTATGCCATACTTTTCCTTCATTTTCTAACGTCACTGATGCAGGCTCTGTTTTAATACTACGATGCCACGTATTATTATAACTATGCAGTAGTTGATATATGACGTCAATATATCTCTTCGTATTTATTTCAGTGAAGTATTTCCACATTTTAGTTTTAAGGGTACGATTAAAGCGTTCAACAACTGAAGCTTTTGTTGAATTATGTGTGGTAAAGAAATGAATCTTCTTCTTTTTTAAGAAATTTTGCACTATTTAATTAGTAAACTCTTTTCCAGCATCTGTCTGTAAGGATTGAGGAGTACGTTCCAAAAATATTTTTTCAAAAGCTCTCATTACAGTTGAAGATTTTTATCTAATAGAGGAATAGCCCATGCATATTTCGACAAAATATCAATACACGTAAGTAAATACTTATACCCGTCGTTTTGATCTGCAAGAGATTGCATGTCCACTAAATCAGATTGAAACTGATCGTTCAATCCTCCTACTATTACACGATTTCTTTGGAATTTGTGCCGCAAAGGCTTGTGTAAAGTATACGAATCTTTCGTTTGTAACCAATTCTTTATCTGTTTCCTTTTCACGCGACCTTTTAAAGCACGATGTAAAGCATCGATACCACCAAAGCTGCCGGGAAGTTTGGGATTCCGATATGTCTGATTCAGAATTTCTTCCATTGCAGCAGCGGTTGTGGTCTAACCTAAAGCTGATATTCATAATGACTGTTAAATTATAAGAAACACACTATTTATATACCACTCACTCTAATCTTTTAGAAAAGAGAATTCCTATTGAAATTAGAGAGCTAAAAACTGAAGTTTATATTTTTCAAAATAATAATGCGTATTCAAAACTACCAGCAATAACAAATTAAATGAAAACGCAGTAAAACATACTTGTACACAAAGAAATAAGTTAGTAAATAAAAAGCTAAAATCTAAAAATAACTGAAACGCACACACGTGTAATAAGAATCAACAAAATTTTATTCATTGATAAAGAAAGTAAAAAACAACACATTACACTGATGTAAAATATGAAGAAATATAATCACTATTTACATACATTTCTCGCACAGATTCTACGAATTCATTAATGTTCAGTAATTCAAAAAAATCACCTACTAATATTAAATATCTAAAATTTAATAACATTTTATATTTTTGAACGAAGGTTGCAGCAAAACAACGCCAATCAATATTATACAGTGTACTCGTAAAATGCAATGAAAAAGAATCTTCCCTACTTACATCTAAGCAGGTATGTGCCACGTCATTCACAATCTGATTTTTACATCCAAAGCAATCCACTGCTTTGGATACATTATTCCGAAGAACATCCAAAAAGTGGGCACACAAAGCTGTTGTCAACTCTGACATTCCTTCTGTACGATCAGGGTCTCCGTTAAAATCCTCCTCGGTGTTTAACGGCAAACACCTTGCTAGTTCGTGAGTCACATAATAACACAAAGAGTATTTGAATAATGAACTATTCAGGTGTTCAGCAACACGCTGATAATTCTCACAGATTTTGAATATCTGCTCCCAACACAGCACAACACGTTCGGGCACAAAATGAAAGGACTTGTCCTTTTTTCTAAACAGTCTTTGGAGGTTAAGTAATGTCGTATCTCCCTCAATGTCTTTGCACATGCACAAGTCTCGTTCAAGAATCTTAACAGATTCTGCAGTGCCAAAAGTGAAAAAATTACTCACTTTGCTTATGAACAAATCCCACACTTTTGGAGAAAGTGATATCCCTTCCTTAGTAGGCTGCAAGCTCTCACTCTCATCCGTTGTGTATTTCCGAATGTGGACTCTGGTCAGACCAGTAAACGTATTCACAAGCAGGAACATGTTGTCTCCAAGGTGAAACATTGTTTCAGGCAGAAACTCCATCGTTATTTTTGGATCTTCTCCAGGCATAGGTATAGATTTTATTTCTGTTTTTCACCAAGAACCGGATCGGCAGATTTTTCAACAATACGAACTCTTTTCATAGTACTAGACTGAATGGAACTTCGCTTCATAGTTTCAATGCAAAACTACCTCCAAAAAAACGTATGATCAAAAAAATCCTGCAACAACTGTGCTATATCAGCATAAGAGAAACAAGTGTGAACGTACAACTAAGGGACGCCAAGGACTCAACAAGACTGTATCTATGCGTTGCCAATCTGAAGAAAGAAGTTTTCTTTAACTCTTTTGTTGCCAGATTCTTAAAAATAGTAACAAACCCCTCCCCCTACAAAACCAAGAGCAAATCCCAGCCCTGTCTTTGAACACACACCACCGCACACTTCTTTTCATTGGATGGCACTCGATTCAACCCCCTCCTACGTCAGAGCAAACGTAAACTGGTTTCCACCCAATAGCAACACCCCCCCCCTATCTTAACGTTATCCGTATTCCTCCGCGCAGAAGAAATTCGCTGTGATTAGGCTAAGACAGGTTCGGTCATGATTGTGACGTCACCCGACCTTGTCTTGTATTCCTTCGCTCTCCTAGGCGGAAGAAATACACTGTGATTAGGCATTTTCAAGTTGGAACTTGTAAATTTGGCGTGACTTTTTTTCTAGACTTCATATTTCATTCTCTATGATCCAGGTATTCGTGGCCGAACGGTTATAGTCATTAAACTAACCCTCGGCCAAGAGTGCTTTTGCACTAAGTTCGAACCCCAACAAAATATCACCTATTTTGTGTTTAATTTCTAAAGATTATATTATTTTAATTTAAGTAAGTATCAATAGATGGCGCCACTGTTTTTATTTTGCCATTCGTGCGTTCTCATATCTACAATTTTCTCTGAAAAAAAAATCAAAGTCCACAATGTAAACACTGCAGTGACGTCACACTTTGTGATGCCACTCTTCCGTAAAGAAACTTCCATGTAATTCCTACAAAAATAAAACAACTCAACTCCATTCCTGGAAAATAGAAATTATTTAAAGCAATAGAAGTAGGAATCCTACATCTCAACTTGACTCCACATGACATCACATCAAAATCTCAGAAAAAATCCCAAACGTAAACACACTGCCGGTTGCCATTCCACAATAGATAAACTATAAAAAAAACCTGAAATAAAAACTAACAACTCAACTCCACTCGACCCTAATGTTTTCACTTAGCAGCAGTTCTCCTACACCTCAACTCAAGTCCACACGTCCTATCAAAATCTCAGAAAAATCCCAAGTCCCAAACTGAAACCGAAACTAACAGCACCGCCTGTTGCCATTCCACAATAGATAAACTATAAAAAACCTGAAACCAGAACTAACAACTCAACACTCGATCCTAATGTTTTCACGTAGCAGCAGGACCCCTACACCTCAACTCGACAGTCAATACGTTACTTCCTGTTTTGATGACGGCACACTATGACGTCACTAAGCCTCGCCCCCTTTTGATGACGTCACTTCCGTCTCTCAAAGCGCTTTGCCTACTACTCATGTGCTTCAAATTATGAAGGACTTCTTCAACACAACAATGAAATCAGGTGAACCTATGAAGTCTTATCTAGGAAGGCTCATGGATACCCATAGAAAGCTGTCGAATGCCGGCTACGCTTTCACCGACAGAGAGGTAGCCCTAATCATGTTGATAGGACTCCCCAAATCTTATGAGTCACTCATCATGAACTTGGAAAAAGATGAAGCAAACCTGTCCAGTGCAATAGTCAAGTCCAAACTCCTGGTAGAAGAAAAAAGGATATCAAGGAATGAAAGTGCTCACACCGAAACGCCTGACGTTCAAGCACTTCATATCAGAGACTTCAACAGAAGTCGGAAGAAGTACCCTTCAGCATCAAAGAAGTGGACAGCAAAGAAGAGCGATGAAGAAGTCGACCAAAATCGAAAAAAAGTGAGGTGTTTTAGCTGTGGTGAATAGGGACATATCTCCAGAAATTGTGAAGAAGCTCGTCATCAAAACACCAGAAGTGCTAAAACTGCCATTGACATGCCAAATTGGGCCCTATTTGCAGAAACTGAAGGAAGAAAAGGGTCAGAATTCTGGATCCTGGGCAGTGGTGCCACCGAGCACATGACCTCTGATAAACAGAAGTTCAGGAATATCAGAAGCTACACATCCACAGTAGAAGTGGCAAACTCTGAAAGAATAGATGTCACTGGAATAGGTGACATTACACTCTCCCTGCACGAGCACAATGATAGCCGAAAGAATATAACACTTGACAATGCATTGTACATCCCAAGACTAGGGGGAAATTTGATCTCTCTAAGAAGAATTGAAGAAAGAGGATTCAGAGTTGAATTTTCAGATGGAGAGGCAAAGGTCATAGGGAAAAATGGAGAGACAGTTCTTACAGCCAAGAGGAAAGGAAGGCTCTACATAATTGAAGAGAGTACACCCTCCGCATTCATCACAAGGACTGATAATGAAGAATTATGGCACCGTCGACTTGGTCACCCCCACTACAATGCAGTTAAGAAACTGGACTGCACTACTGTTACACCACTATGCACGACACTGAATGAACTATGTCCTACGTGTGTGCAAGGAAAGATGAGGCGTCAGAGCTTCCCCAAAGCTGCAAGTGCACGTGCCAAAGAGGTCCTTGAAATCATACATTCAGATGTAGTAGGCAAGATCACCCCAATATCACTAGGTGGATCCAACTACTTTGTAGCATTCACAGATGACTTTTCACGGTATACAGTGGTTTATACAATTAAAAACAAGTATGACGTCCTTAAAAAATTTGATGACTATAGACGTATGACAGAAAACCTCCAGAACCGAAAAATAAAAATCTTGAGAAGTGACAATGGGGGTGAATACAGAAGCAATGAATTTAATGATTATCTATCTAAACATGGCATTCAAAGACAACTAACAGTTCCAGAAGCACCACAACAGAATGGAGTGTCTGAGAGGCTGAATCAGACTCTAATTAACTCAACAAGGTGCCTACTTATTGAGTCTGGACTTGGACCAAGTTTCTGGGCTGAAGCAGTCTCCACAGCAGCATTCCTCCGGAATAAATGTCCATCTGCTGCAATAAAAGGAAATATACCAGAAAGAATATGGTCAGGAAAAGAAGTGACCTTAAGCCACATCAGAGTTTTAGGATGTAGAACTTGGAGCCATGTTCGCTCCATGTCAAGAAAGAGCAAATCAGACCCTAAGGCAAAAGAATGTGTCTTAGTGGGTTATCCTGAAGGCATCAAAGGTTACAAACTTTGGGACTTACAGAACAAAAATTTCTTCATCAGTCGAGACGTGATCTTTGAGAAGAACATCTTCCCTTCCAAAACAAAACAGTGCCTTCAGAAACCAACAGAATCAGAGAACACAGTGCTCCATATAGAAAATGAAGAAATAGAGCATGTGCCATCAGAAGAAGTAAACCGAGACAACATACTTACTACTGACTCTGAGGGAATCCAAAACAAAATGATAATAGCTGATGAATTGGAGATATCTCCAAATAAATGTGAGCAAATAAATGTAAATAATGAAACATTATCGCCAGTAATCAAGCTTAAATCCATACGTATACTGCTTGCAATAGCTGTGGAAATGGATTTTGACATTCATCAAATGGATATCACAGCAGCGTATCTTAATGGAGTCCTAGAAGAGGACATATACATGACCCATCTCGAGGGCTGTATAGAAAAGGGAAGTGAACACCTGGTATGCCATCTGAAGAGAAGCCTCGATGGTCTCAAGCAATCGGGACGAGTATGAAACTCGTGCCTAGATGAATTCCTCACCAAGTATGGCCCGAGAAGAACAAATGCAGACCCTTGTATATATTATCACAGTGAAAAGGGTTTGCTAATTGGGGTGTATGTTGACGATGTCCTCATTATTGGAAGAATTCCAGAGATAGAGCAATTTAAGAAGAAGATCAAGGAAAAATTCGCTGCCAAGGACCTCGGCCCAGCTAATCAGATCTTATCGATGACAATAAGGACACACGATGACGGATGCATTACCCTTCATCAGAACGTTTATGCTACCGAGATCCTGTAGACATTTAAAATGTCTGAGGCCAAGCCTGCAGCTACGCCATTGGACCCAAACATGCAGTATCCTAAAGTAGACGACAGGAGATGGGAAAACATTAAGGAAGAAAGCACCAAGCTACCTTACAGGGAGGCCATTGGAAGCCTCCTGTACCTGGCTTGTGGAACTCGCCCTGACCTGGCATATGCATCCACGTATATGAGCCAATTCAATGAGAGACCAGATGAAGAGCATTGGAGGGGTGTGAAACACATGCTGAGGTATCTCAAAGACACAAGGAATAGAAAGCTGATGTTCCAGAAGACTGGAAATCCACTGAAAGTCTATTCAAACGTTGATTGGGGCAGTGACAGATGCGATAGAAAGTCTTTCAGTGGATACATGCTGCTCCTTGCGGGTGCACCGGTCTCGAGGTCAAGTAAGAAGCAAAGCACCACAGCTCTCTCATCCACAGAAGCAGAATACATCACCATGTGCCACGCTGCCAAAGAGGTTCTCTGGGTCAGCAGCCTACTGAGGGAATTGTCCTTGAAATTTTCACCCACCCCTCAAAAGATACTGGTTGATAACCAGGGTGCTATGTTCATCGCTAGAAACCGAGTAACTTCGGAGAGAAGCAAACACATCGACATCAGGTACTTCTTACTGCGTGACTTGGTGAGCGATGGGATCATAACATTTGAACATGTACCATCCCAGGAGAACCTTGCGGATCCCCTGACAAAGCGGGTGTCCAAAAAGGTACTAGGTGAATTGGGTTATTGCATGACACATCTGAAGAATTAGGATTGTACCGATGTCGGATATGTACTCATGCAAAAAACCCTCTGAACTGTTTATTAAATTCTTACAATTGTTTGTCATAGTGTGATAGGCAAGGGGGCGTGTTAGAAATGCCTGTCACCCAATGTAAGTAAATTGTATCTGGCAACATTGTTTTTAATGCATGTTTTCCCCACGAATCTGGCAATGAAATACCGATCTAGATACCTAAATGTTGTCCTGCCCTACTACTGTCTGAATACACTGCTGTTCGAATCTTAAGGACGAAGCTGAAAAATTTGCATATTAGCTGGACAAGGAAGATGGGTGGACTGAAAGGCCCATCAGGAGATCCACTAGGGTCAGGTAACGGTAGGGCATGCGCATATATGCAGCATGACGTAATGGGGAGGGTGTTGGAGGAGTATAAAGTACGATGGCGGTGTTAGCTCAGCATTTCTGTGAAAGATATTGCACGACATACGTCAGTTTAAATGACGTCGAGCTGCTGCCTCTCAGTGAATTGTCGAACTGGCAATCTTGTAGACGACATTTGGAAAACCTTACCCGAAGTCGAATCATTGGGAAGAGTGAATAAGGTTGAAGTGTGACAAGGGTAGCTGAGGAATTCGGGATCTCTCACAGCATCGTTTCACGAGAATGGAGAGCATTTCAAACTACAGGTACAGCTGTCCGCGGGTTCAGCAGTGGTCGTCCACGAGCAACCACGGCAGCGGACAACATTTATATTGCCCTACAGGCAATAAGGAACAGGCTGCAGACAGCGGGATAAATCTAAAGACACATGCAATAGATTACTGGTCGACCGATATGGCATTTTACCGTGGCCAGGAGGCTGCATAATGATGGTCAATTTGCACAACGACCTATACGGTGTGTGCCATTAGCGCGTGCTTATTGGAGATGACATTTTATGTGGTACCGGGAACACGAGAACTGAACCGATCAGCAATGGGGTCGAGTACTCTTTGCGGATGAGAGCAGATTTAGTCTGACTAGCGATTCTGGACATATACACTCTGGAGAGAGGGGAATGGGGCAAGCAACAACCCCTCCAACATCATTTGAAGAGACCGGTTTGGAGGTGGCGGAGTTATCGTTTGTGGAGGCATTATGCTTGGTACAGGTACTGATCTTCACATCATCTCAAGAGATTCAGTCACCAGGGTACCCAGGTTCAACTTCCTAACGTGTGTCTTTTTAGAGGTAATCAGTTCCTCTTGATAGATGAAAACGCTACACCTCATAGTAGAGTTGCTGTCGAAGAGCGGTTTGAGAGTGCGGATATTGCACGAATTAATTGGCCGTCAAGGTCCCCATGGACAGACGATGTAAAACCTGCACAGCAGTCAGGGGTGATCATATTCCTTACTAATGGCTTTATTTTTCTTGCTGGACACCTGTCACACGGATGTTTTGGGCTTCTGCTAATGTTTCAATGTAGTTCCTTTCTAAATCCTTTGGACTTATTTTTTCGAAAGTTTTTTTACTTTTCCCATGTTCTTACATCTTGGAGATCCCATGATATAATTTGCGTTTATTTAGTACACATTTGTACGACATTACATTAAAAAACCCGTCTCGTCCATAATTTTTGCACACCAGTGTATAAAAATGTTAACATAAATACTAGTTATTCTTTCCCATAAACCAAACACAAACATAGTTAAGAAATAGCTTAATATGGGGGGTGACACAAAACTTCTCAGCCATACTCAATAAGTCTTTTCTGACATTCAGCGAAATGTATGGCCGATCATTATCATGCTGGAAGATAACACCTCGACGATTGGTCAGTTCTGGCCTCTGCTTCGATTTCTGCTTTTAACACTGCCATTTGAGAAAAGTATTTTTCACAATTTATTGTCTGATTTTGTGGCCACAATTCATAATAAATACCTCCTTTGTAGTCCTACCATAACAACAGTACTTTTTTTGGGATGCAGTTCCCCTCTCGATGTTACTTAGGGAGGTTAATTTGGCTTAGCCAATAATCTTTTCCTTGTTACATTGCATAGTATCCACTTCACATCTCCAGCAATGAGCCGTTTCAAAAAAGTAGCTTCTTCATTTCGTTTCAGCAAAAAATCGCGTAGAAATTCGAGCAAGCTTATTCTGTTGTGTTAAAGTATGAGGAAGGTTGGTCACAGTATTACATGGTGTACAGTGTCACAAAACATTATGGGTGTTATAGATGACCCATTATGTAGAGGTTGTCAGATGGTAGAGGAGAGTTCTGTACGCGTTCTATGTGAAGGTGACCATTACTCTGCACAACGATTTGAATATCTGGGATTCCACTGTATCGAACCCTAGGAATTGTCAAACATTCCGATCAGGTACATGCTGAAATTTATTTCGACAATCGGTCTTTAGTGGATCAGTAGGGGTCTCAGTACAATAGACTATTAGTCACAGTGCTGGCAATCTTCGGAGTCACCCCTTTACAAGTCATAAGTCACAGTGTCACAATATTAGCTCCAATTTATTTACAATCTTGTCAGCCATCTTGTTTCCATGTGTTTCGGAAGAATTTGCATCATTAGTTACATTTCGGTAAGTAAATCTCTATTTTTGCTTGTTAAAAGTAAAATTTTGTGTTTGAAATTAAATTCTCCTTATTCATGTGTAGTGTTTATTTTAAAATGAATAATATTTTACTAGTAAAGCTAATTATGTTTAGGTTCTGTTGAGTTAAAATGGATGATCTAAATTCACAGTATGTAGTCATACAAATGTTCTGTCGCAAGGTATGTCATATGGGGTTCAGTGATACAGAATGAAATGGGACACACTGTTACATACATATAAATTTCATTACTCATAGCTCTGCATTTTTCATTTAGAGGTTTTTAATTATAGACATGAATTCTAACATAAATAAATAAGTTTATTTTCCTAAAGCTTTTTCTCCATATAGGTTTGCATATTTTTTAAAGTGATGTTTACAATCTTTCTTTACATTTGCAGTTTTCTTTTGTTAATTTATTCCAAACATTCACATTCTAACGAAATTATGTCTCCGCAAGAAGTAAGATCTCTCCCTAAAGCCCCACCCCGAGAAACTGCACAAAATAGATCATCAACAAAAGTTGAAGATTCACCATCTTTGCCATCAGACATTGCTGCATCTTATGATCCCTTAGCAATTAACAAAGGTGCTTATGTTATAGTTGAAGAAGGACACCTTCAAGAACAAAAATTCACTCAAGTGGGGATGTGAATCTGAACAATGTTGATTTTGAAGTTTACATCAAAATAATTTTTCCATCTTATAAATTTTGCAGAAATGCTGGTTTTCCCTGTAGATTTAACTTTCTATCAAAACCTAAAATAAGTTTAAATTTCTTTAATCTTATTTTATCATCTCTAACTGAAAGCTTCAATCATTGCTATTGCATTATTTTCTCAGCTGTGTAGGCCATAACATTAAAGATTGTTACACAATTTTATTATTTCTTCTCTATATTTTCCCTCACATTTAAAGCTGTTCAATTAGGCGTAAACTAATCAAATGTGGTATTTTATTTTAAGCCTGCTTAAGGAATCATTAGATATCTGTATGTTTCAATTAAAATGAATTTTAATAAAAGCCCGTTCTTTATATCAACTGTTGTTACTATAACGTAACACTATACCCCGACAGTGGGGCACAGTATTACAATGTACATCACTACCAAAAACATTAAATACTGGAAATTAATGTTACCCTTTTTTAATTTTAATGATATGTATGTAAGAAATCAAAGATAATTTTAAGGGTTTTGTTTGATTCTTATAGATGCATATCTTGATGGCAGAGCTGGAAATAAAAAATTAGTAACACTGTGCCCCACATTACCCTACAAATTATCATGAACAGTACTTTTTGGAATATTTAGTCTGTAATAGTTCATGAACTGTGTAATGTGGATTTCAGCTATAGCATCTTTTAATATGTCCTCATTTACAGAGGACAGACGGGCATCATCTTCGAGGCTGAAATTTCCGCACTTAAATTTATCAAACCACCTTCGAACTGTGTCATCAGAAACAGCACTTTGTCCATATACAGCACACATTTTACGAGCAGTATGACTAGCATTTTTCCCTTTCTTTAAATAAAAGAGCATAACATGACGTAAATGAACTTTTGATTCTCTATTCGCAGCAATGCAGTGATATAAAAATTATGCCACAACACAAGCTAGAATTATGCAGTGAAAGCAGAAAAGACCAAATGTACACATCTGCTTATCAGCGGTAGCAAAATAATAACAAAGCTGTCTTCGATTTTAAAAACCACAGAACTTTCCGGATTTCCCAATACTTTGTTTATTACAACCGGAATGTATGCTTTAAAAGCGAATTCGGAGTTCCAATTTTCTATAGTCTGGTTTTTTCAGAAAATTACACTTTCATATTTTATTATTTATGACAATTCATTTTAAAATTTCTTTCAAAGTATATTTCTGTCATCAAGAGATATTTTATGAGTAATTTTATTCACATTCATGCATATAAACCTTTAAGTAAATGCTTAATGATATGATAAACACATCTATCCATTTTGTTAGTTACACTTAATGTGTGTCATACAATGTGTTGATAACTTTATGGCGTTTTTTGGATAATGGTATTCTTTTGTCATTTTTCCAAGGAGAAAATTAAACTAAAATTTGTACTTAGATTTATCCATATTGCCATGTACTATAATCTAGATTTTTGTATTTGGGACAGGATATTATTAATTTTGTGTTAAAAACATTCACCAAAAACCTCATTGGGGGTAGATTTGTATTCATATCTGTAATTTATATTTTGGTTTGATTTAGTCTAAAGCTATTACGTTTTCAAAAAACATTTTTATAAAACCAACTTAACTTTTGTAGCCCAAATTGACACACTAAATCAACCAATTTCAAACATGGTTGTAAGTGTCTATATTAATATTTTTTTCCATATCAGTGACCCAGCAACATATTTCATATGTAGTAGCACAGCGATGTGATATATATATATATATATATATATATATATATATCTGTGCAGATCATCCAGCAGTGTAAATTCCCGTATAAAAATATTAAGTTATTGTATCAGTATTACATTTTAGTTCCCATGATTGATAATTGAGTTTTTAGGAAACTCGGTATTATGAGGGAATGTAAATAAATGTATTATATCTTATTCTGTTCTGAAAGTTCCAAGGGACAACACCACGTTATTCTAAACCACACCACTTTCGTATGATGAGGTTAAACCTGAGCTGGCTATACTCTCCAAACTTCCATACAACGCCAACGTGAATACATTTGAGTCCACTAAAGAATTAATGTGAACCAGCCCCCTTTGTACACAACGTTCTTTGGTTGGATTTGACCTCGCAACCATCCGTCTTCCATAAAAGATGGCCGAGATGTAGCATATTAAACTCTCGACCAATCACTGTGGCACAAAAAAAAAAGCCCCCTCTGTTGAGCGTTGCCACAAATTAGCCAGTTGTGAAATGTACTCTCAGAAAATAAGTTGTCTTGTTCAGATGTAGATGTAATATATATTTGTAAATAAACATATTTAGTCTTTCGGATATTATGGTCTTGCGCCCTTCTCCCAGTTTTATGATGTATAGACTCCCATAGTTAGCTCTTTATTGAGGGGTGGTATAAAAATTTCTTTAAATTTAAAGTCGTTTTAGAGTGTGTTCCCAAGAGATTAGATTTAGAGTATACCAAAAGACAAGTTATTTTGAAGTGTATTACGGTTTTAGTTACTAGTTTTAGATTGTTTTCCACGCATACACATCTAGTGATTTATTTTGGAGTATTACCTAGAGACTTTGGAGTACGACGTTAATTACAATACCTTCCTTCTAGAGACTTTTGGAGTGTGGTTCATTATCTATTGGTTTAACTGATTGATCAGAGTATTCTCACCCACTATATTAACCCGGACTCACGCAAATGCCCTGTCATTAGATGTTGCAACGTCAAAAGAAGATATAAAATCGCCCAAACAATCTTTCACTGAGCAGTCACGTGACTACTAGTCGACAACTGCGTCACACTTTCTGAAGCTCCCCTCAAAAGACGCACTCCGTCTACTTATATTTCACGTCTGTGCATAGAACATTCCCTGTTAATTTTGCTGAGTTCCCCAGCACTTGAGCTGAAAACCCACTCCAAGTTCTCTCACCCTGACTACTTGGGGACATTTGAAACCACGGCAGATTTAACGTGCTCCAATCCATATCTTCACGACGGTCTTTGGTTGGATAGAATTTAGAACTAGCAACCCTCCGGCTGCTTTTCCGCTACTCTACCAATCGGGCTATCGCAGCCAGCCGCACGCTCATTCTTGGTTTAAAGTGTGATTGGAAAATCGATTCAATATGCTCAAAGAAGACGAGTCGGTTTGGAGTTATAGAATATTTTTATTACTTCTCCAATAAATATTTGATGTTCTGTTGTCTAGGAGCAATTCCAAATGAACCAGATGGAGCAGTACGTGTAGACATCCGGCCTTCAAACTCTACGAATGCTCCCCTCGTGTCCGCAGGAATTTTGACATATTTATAGAAAGGAGGGTGGGCGAACACGAGGAGAGCACCCGCAGAGCTCTTCTGGTCCAGGATGGCTATCGTTGCTCAACAGGTCTTGTAGTTCAGTTGTTGGCATGCTCAAAGACGACGAGTATATGTGTTTGGTGTTAGATAATATTTTTATTACTTCTCCAATAAGTATTTGATGTTCTGTTGCCTAGAAGCAACTCCAAATGAACCAGATGGAGCAGTACGTGTAGACATCCGGCCTTCAAACTCTACGAATGCTCCCCTCGTGTCCGCAGGAATTTTGACATATTTATAGAAAGGAGGGTGGGCGAACACGAGGAGAGCACCCGCAGAGCTCTTCTGGTCCAGGATGGCTAACGTTGCTCAACTGGTGTTGAAGTTCAGCTGTTGGCATCCCTAAAAGAAAGCAAACATACATAAGTTACATCAACGAGGTAAAAACAGTTTGTTTTTAACTTTTCATTCCTTCAGTAGAATTCATTGATCCTTGAAAGTCATTAAAAGTACTTCAAAAATACCGAAATTCTGCTTAGTTCTTGAATTCTTAAATTACTCATTGATACTAAAATGTAGTGTTTTAAACTTGTTTAGCTTACACTGGTAATATTTTTATCTTTCATTTCAATTTCCTCGATTTTATTTTTCTCTCTGGAAAATGAAAGCTTGCCGTCAACAAAATGAGGTTCCTTAAACTTTGGTAGAAGTTCTTTATTGTTGGTGGGTTGCCTTTTGAGTAATAATACTGTCGCAAGACCCATATTCGGCTAAGCTTAGCAGAACAAACCAATGACAAACGTCAAATTATAGCCATACACATACATAGAAATTATTACTTGCGTCATATAATACACCAATGGAGGAATTGAACTCAATATGAAGTTCTTGAAAATTCCGTAATGTAACAGTATTAACATAATTTTTTAAATTCTTAAATGTAGTTAATAAAAATGCAATAATTTACTAATTGTAACAGTGGGAACTCTGTCCTTATTCAGCCTTCTTTAAAGTTTGCTAGCGTCTAGATATCTCAACTATTAATGGCAGGTCAGTGTTAGGAACGACTCGATACTTCGTGACAATCACCGGGAGAGAATTAAATATTTAGATGCCCCTTCGAGGCTTCACAACAATATTCGATCAATGACGCTGACTAAATTGAAATAGTTTTAACTGTACAGCTGTTTAAAGAGATTACTCTGTAAGGATAAAGCGGTCTTGGTAGATATGATTTCAGAGAAGACTACAACAGAAATGTCCCAACTATGACAAAAATTAACTAAGAGTTCAAATCGTGTTTACGGAAATTATCTTCTGCCATTTTGGTCAGAATAGTAAAGGGCTACTGCAATATGTTAAGTGAATATGCGATGCGTTATTTGCGTCTTAGCAGATAAGCAAATTAGTTAAGAGGTATTTAATATAATTTTATTTTTTCACCATTAAATTTTTATTTCACATTATTGGATTTGATAAGATATTTAAAAAAAATTCAAAATCCAAAAACTGAGAAGAGGGGAAGAGTGGCAAGTTACTACCATATGGGGCACCATTTATCTGATGTTCTATAGCAGAAAAATAAGGAATTTACGTATAGATTTCTACTGGTGCCATTGTGAATTTTTATATAAAAATTAAACTTTATTTACATCATTGTATTGTAACACGCGATCAAAGATTTCTTGTACACATTTGAGATATACTCAATTAATAGAATAAAAGTTAATTTCATAAAAAAATTAAGAAATAAATTCATCAAGATGCGCTTACCATCTCACAATTCAAAAGAGCCTGAACTTCCTTTTCGAATTGCTCTTCTTAATACTGTAAAAAAATTCAGCTGTGAGAAATTAGCTAATTTAGAGTACATAAAGTAATGCAGTGCACTAATTACTACGCTCATGACTTTAATGCAATAGCGACCGTCTGTAGTGATAAGAGAAGCAAATTACTCAGAGAAATTCAGTGTATTTCAAGCTTTCAATCTGGTCCTCTAACCATGAGCTTTTATGTTGGTACTTTAAAACTGCTTATTTCAAGCTTTCTGATTCAGTTAAAAATTTAATGTTGTATACAAATTCAATTCAACACAAAAAAAAAAGGAATTATATTGAAAGATGAACTTTGTAGACAGATTATTCGAAATTCCCTGGTTAAATTGAACATATTGTAGGGTCCACCAAAATAAACTTTTTTTGTCACAAAGAATGTATGTCTGTAACTGTGTAAGGTGCAAGAGGAAACTGTTTGGGATGTTTGCAAATAATTTTCTTTTCAATTTCGGCATTCGTAAGACTTACATTGTTTTTGATCGAGAATTATAAATTCAGACATAAAGGAGCTGTTTTGCATGTTTGCAAATAATTTTCCTATCAATTTTGGCATTCGTAAGACACATTTGTTCATGATAGAGCATGAAAAATTCTATATGGATCCGACAATGGAAACTGAAGAGTTGATCAAAGATGGTAACACTAAACGCTTTCCTAATAGGCGAGTAACAAGCCATAAAACTTCTTAAGGTTTACACAGCAAAATGGTGGAACTAGAATTTTTCATGCTAGCGGGCATGATGAAAGTTGGCCAATTTCGAGCACTCCAGAAATGAAAGACACTCTATAATACAAGGCTGAGAGAAGTCAATGCAAATAAAATTATTCACTCCACATTTTGGGAGTGCTCAAATTTCTTTGCCAACTCACACCATACCCGTTGGCATGAAATGTTCCGGTTTCCCACAGCTTGCAGTGCTAACTTGATACGCTTCATGATTAGGCACTTGCCTCTTGGGGAAGTGTACTTAGTGTAACCTTTGAGCAGTTCTTCTGTTTCCATTGGAAGCCCCTTAGGTTAGATGCACTCTAGTCACCTCGAAATACATGTAATGCTTGTACATATCCCGCATAGCAAATAACAAAACTAAAAACATATCAGGTGGTAAACAGTTGCCAGATATACTCTTCGAAAAAAAATCTTTATTTCGGAGCCTCCTAAAAAATTGTTGATTAAAGTTTGGTCAGGGAATTTTGAATTACCTCGGAGACATTAAGAAAATTACCATATTGAGCTGATCCACAACAAATGTTTATTAATGTACATTAGTACTTTTAAACTGTATGTTGTGTACTTTTTATGGATAGAGCCATAGAAGTTAACATACATTCTTGCTTCTCAAATTAAATATTAATCCTTCTTTCATATATGAATTTTATGGTTGTGAATATTCTACATTTTTAAAGACAAATACACCATTAAAATCCAACTCTTTCATAAAGATAGCTTACCTTGCTCTTGAAGATCTAGTAAAGAATTAGATAATGCTGATCGCACCAAGACACTTTCTGATGAGAGCTTCGAAGTTTGAGGAATTATTTCCATATCGGCTATTCCACTGTGTTCTTTCTCTGCGGCTCTAACCCTCCTCATCTTCTTACCTTCGATTCTAAGGTTTTCCATTTCATCCATCTATATCACAAAGGTATAATTGAAGTTCGTTATAGTAAATAGTTTGTGTTGAGACAAAAGGCTTTATTAGCTGACTATCCACTGTACCCTCACCATTTTGTTTGGGTGGTCATTTTCCCCTCGTACACCGCTCTTGCATTGTTGAATGGTATGTTAACCATTGTGCTGTCATGCACAATCGGAGAATAGGTTATAAAAGGGGATTTCGACTCTGACTTGAAGAAGACAGGAGCCCAAAGAGGGTAGCAGAGGCAGTTTGTATAAGAAAGAAAATATTTATTTCGTGCCAACAAAAAAAATTGATTATCACATTATTGTCCACCAGTCACTTATGATATCCTTTGTGTGCCATTTTTCATTCATATAAGAGAAAATTTATAAAGAAGTAGGTAAGAAATATTCCATCATTTGACGTTATCGGTGCCATTTATATATAAAGCAATGAATGAATATGGGACGAATCACTGAACAAAAAATGGGAAATTCAATTTTCTTTCTCATAAGATTTATTTTTTATTTGATAGCTTGATATTCATTTTTTGAAATTGAAGTAATTGTGCGAAGTCAGAAAGAATTTTCCCTTCATATTCGATAAAATTAATAAAGAAATAAATTATATAAATATTTCATCATTTGGCATAAACTCAAACTATCACAACATTTTCATATTAGAAACAGAAAGCAGCAATTTGTAGTATTACGCAAACTGCTTGATATAAAAAATTTTGTTACGAAAAGTAATAATATGTAAGCACCAAATTCTTCAATATATTTTGAGTTTTTTAAATAATATTGCTTGCATAGTAAATTTTACAGTCTAATAATTTGATTTTAAAAACACCAAACCCAGGTAGCAAGAAAGGAAGAATATAAGGCTTATTTAGATAAAAATTATTTAAACATGAAACATATTTGGTTAAAAATAACAATGGAAATTTATGGAAGTTTTAGTGTTTGAATTGTATGTGCACAGAAAAGTAGACATATTTTTTATTAGAAATATAAAATATTTTACCTCCATAATAGATTCTTTCAATTCCTCCACAAACTTTGAACTGTCATGTTCATTTCTTGCATTGAAAGTTATCATTACTTCATCATCAGTTCTTTGACTGAGGCGAATGCCATGTGGATAATCTATAGAACAATAAACCATTGTTAGAATAAATTTATAATATACAGATTTAACTTTATTAGTTTTGTGTAATATATATTTCGTTGAATGCAAAATTTTCATCTTGTGATAATTTACAAATTTATATACTAACCATTTATAATTGGTCGTATTCTATCAATGCTTGTTTCAACTCAAAATCACAATTCTAACTATTACATTTGGCATAAAAAAAGCTTTCACAATCTTATAATAAATTTTCAAATTTCAGTTCTGTGCAAAAATTATTTTTCAATTCTTAAATCCAAAATTTCTAGATCATGAATAATCTAGATCTCATTGGCATGTTAATAATTGTCAATACCAAATGAATTCATATATATCTGTAAACATAATTCACTAATAATACTTACACGGAGCTTCAAACAATGTAACACTCATGCCACATAAAGGAAAAGATTGCCTGTATTTATAAGTACCACCACTTTTCTTTTTAGTTACCTAATCAGAAAAAAAAATGTTTTCATTATTAAAATGGAAAGGTAATTGATAAAACTACATAGTTTTATACTTACATCTTCATATAGTTGAAATTTATTTTCAATTATAGTTTAAAGCTATGTTACTCACTCTACAAACATAGTTTTGAACAAAACCAATGTGTCTCTTTTTCTAATTTAGTATCAGCATTTAAGATTGTTCTTTTTATATTTTCTCAAGAAAAATAAATCACACGCTACACAAGTATTGCCTGTCTTACTGTAGAAACAGGACACCCCTATCTTAAAGAGAATTCTTGAAACATTCTAGTTGGTCATATTACACTTAGCTACTGTTGGTCACCTGCTTCAGGCTAGTGTTGGTCAAGATTCTAAGAAAGTCCATTCTAACCCCATGTCCTTTTCTCCAGTTGTGTGTTATAACAGGAATATAACCTGGACAGGAAGGAGATCCTCTGATGTTTTGTTTCGTGCTCTCAAGGTATTTGTGTGATAAAAGTACACATGATTTTCAGAGGAAAAAATAAAAGGAAAGTTACTTTATTTACTGACTTACTGTAAACAAACTATTTTCAAAAGTACTCTCAAAACATATAATCCCTACTTCTAGAGTGACCCTCAATACACGCAAATGTGTTTGAAGCAGTACTTGAGGTAAACTGCATGAAAATTTGCACTCTATTTGTAAAATAAGTTGATTAAATAATTTGTTGTCATAAATGTATGACAAAGTTACCATTAATAAGTCGTTGAACAAGAAAACTTCTCTTTCATGGACACCTGGCCGTTCTTTTTTATTGACGTTATGAACTTCATTCAAACGACAGTTGGAAACTAAGCGCCTGTGAGGTAAGGCAAGGTTCTACAAAAAATTAAACAGAATTATAGCAAAGGAAAACACAAAAATTTAAACTAAGTACTTAAACTAAGAAAACTTAATCTAAAATAGTACTTAAATCTAAGTCATAATAAAGATTTTATTAACGTTTCATATCATTTTACTTGCATGAACATATAATATACTAATTTGTTGCAAGATTGTTCTTTACAAATGTTCTACCTTTATAGGCACTAGAACTGTCGAATATACATTTTTATAAGATCCGATAAATAGGTAACATTTAATTTACTTGGTATAGATAAGATACTTACAGGCTTTTTCGCAACAATAGTTTGTTGAACTTTGAAAACTTCAGTTACGTTGTCTGATCCCATTTTGAATTCATTTGTTTTGATCCTTTCATATATGCCAATCAACATATCGCGATCCAAATCGTGACCATCATCAATAGCTATTAAAATGTAGAAAAATAGAGTAATATAAATTCAAAATATTCATCAAAATACATCCTACCCAGATGCATTTAACCACACAAAAAGTTCACAGAGGCAGGTGCTCAAAGAGGCAGGTACTCACATCGAAGATTTCGTACAAACTCCTCCATTTTCATCCTTCGATCGGCTTTCATGCTGCGTGTGTGGAGGTCAGTATTTAGCATCATGATGGCGAATGCTAGCACAAATACGGTCTCAGGGTTGTGCAATTTTGAAGCTACATCGGGGTTGCAGGCAAGGTAACGATGGCTGAAGACTTCCACTAGTTTTTCAATTTTTTGAGCTTCTCCCTAAAAGTACATATAGAACCATTCACCAATACTTATAAATATACTAGTGTGATTGGACATGTTAATGAAATAATCTTTACTTTCCAGAAAAAATTATTTTATTTTATGGAAAATGTAAGTGTGCATAATGTAAATTTATGAATTAGTGAATGAATCATTAAATGAATATTTCCTTAATACTTACAGGCATCCTAAAATAGGTCTGAAACTTTCGGAGAGCAGCATCAACTTCCATGTGTGCGAAGTCCAGATCTTCCCCAAAATATCTGTGGAAAGCAAATAGAATCGAGATTAAAAATAAAGAATATACTGATATTTTAAAACATAGTAAAACCATGAAACGCAATAAAAAAATTTCCAAGATTTCTTCCAATATTACTAGGAATACTTCCAAAGTTCAAAAATAGAAATCTTCTGTAACATAAAATTTATGTACAGTTCGAATTGTTAAAAGCAATGAGAAATAAGTGGTATAAAAGTAAATTTAAATAATTTTACTTTAATACTGAATTTAAAATTAATCAAATATTGAATTCAAGGGAGAATACTGACAATTTTAGAAAAAGTAGTTTTAAATCATAATTATTAATCAAAAAAGAAATAAAGAAAATTGTTTTCACAAAGATTTGCAAAAAATGTGAGCTCAAAGTACTTCGAAATTGGAACATTTTGACAACAAACTGTTCTTAAAACACATGTATTTTTACGTTTCAAATATACTTATTCACCCATGCAATTTGAACCATTAAACATTATTACTTTTAATGAATTAACCTATGAACTACGGTTGGTAAACAAGTTGTAACTTTATTCTACCAATAAAGAATTTAAACAACGGGCAGTACATCAGTTGTAACTTGAAATTTATAAGCATCGCAACAAGAAAGAATCGCTCTTCTAAGCCGTAGTAAAAAGGTTAATTTCAGCGATTTTCAAATTTTTTCATCACAAGGTATTCAAACTAATTATTAAATTCTATGTGTTACCAAAAAATTGATGACCTATCCTTTTTACTACAAAGCGGCCCTTCAAAAAAAAATCTTATTAAAATAATTAATCGTAATTTGTAATTAAAAGTAACAGGAACATTTTTTTGGGGGTGTTTCTTGAAATTATTTGTGAGCACACTTATCGAAAAAAAAAACTTTTGAAACAAAGTAAATCTTGATTAATTTAAACTGTCTCTTATTCGTGAGCACACTTATAATCAAAAGCTCGTATCCAAACACATGTTTGAAATAAAATAAATCTTGCACAATTTAAAAAATCTCTACCCCAGGTGCTGAATTATATGCAATGTTCTGCAACACAACTCCAGGCAATAGGAATTGTTTAGCATGCATTTTGTCATTGACATAAAAGATGTGGTATGTATAAAGTATTTGTGGTATTTATGGTGGTTTAATGAGGTTATTTCGTAGAAAATGAAGAAATGTGTGGCAAGAAAAGGGCATTGCAATGCAGAATATCATGAATCGTAACGAAAAAAATCGGCCAAAATTTTGATAGAATTTAGGAAAAATGTATCTGTAAAGACTTTGTTCTGCGTCACACGTCGCAATTTTAAGCACTTTCTGCTCCCGGGGTCACTTCATCCGAAAGGCATACCAGTGACATTTTTGGGGAGCAGATGCTATCTACCAGCTTCAATTACGTGTAGTCAGAATAAACACTTACCCTAGTACAGCCATGTTGAATGAATTCTGTAAATTTCCTAAGTATTCTCCAATCATTTGTTTACTAAGTCCTTGCCGAGAGAGTAAAAACTTAGCAACCGCTTTAGGAGATGCCTCCAGGTAACCCCGCTGGATAAGGAAGCGAATACCTCTTTCAGGTTTCTTATTAAACATGTTGAGACCAACCCTGTATTGCCGCTTCCGACGAATTTCATTTAGCTGTAATAGAAAAAAGACGAATTAAATATTGGTTAAAAACAAAAGTACCGAGGAATAAAAAAAAATGTAAAGTTCCAGATGATGCACTGTAGAGAGACAAATAAATGCGTTACAGAAGAACATTGACTAGTTGTACTTTTTATCCAAGCTCTGTTTAACCAAATGTTTGTGTAATGAAAGCTGCATTGGACACATAGTTAAAAGTAAAGTTTTAAGTATGGAGTATTAACCAGAGAAAAGGGTTTTTCAAAGCAGATCGTTTTAGAATTTTCAAGAGTTTAAAAGGTATGTAATATTTCACATAATAATGATGAAGAGACGGGCAAAACGTTTAGTTTGAATTTTACACCTCTTAGAAACATCTCTATATTGAAGTTTTTTTTTTTTGCTCTTGTTTTTTGGTATTATAGACAGTTGCTTTTTTGGCAGGTTGTGCGTTTTTCACAAACCCATCTAAAAGATCGGAATAAATTCATTAGGTAAAATTGAGCATGCATATGGAAATTTACAATCCGTACTAAACTATTAAAACGCAAAGAATTATAAATTTTTGGGAGAAAGGTTTTACAAAAATTACATCAATATAGTATTTCCTATATACTTACTGAACACAAATTAATGCTTTCATTCTCCTGCGGATTTGATTGGGCATCTACACACTGGAGGTCTACTTGGCCATTAGGATCAACGTTTTGGGTGGTTTGTCCATCTTTCTCCTGGCTACTCTGACCATCATATTGTCCGGTGATTACTTTTACATGGTCAGTCTCCTTTTTCTCTTGTTCGATGATCACTTCTACTTGGTGAGTTTGTTCAATAGCTTGTCTCGGGATTTCATTCTCTTTATCAACTGTAATGTGTCCTGGAGCTGTTTCAGTCAGACTACGTTCTTCTCCGGTTGGCCCTTTTGCCTTCACTGCAGCTCCGGTCTGTTCCCCCTTAACCCTGAAATAGAGGGGCGGAACACGTAAACAACCGATGCTAAAATATATTAGTAGCCACAACATCTTTCTACATTTCATAGATATACCTACTATACATTATTTTTGTAAAACAAAGTCTAAAACAAATATTTTTTAGTTATCTAGTAATTAAAAATTTTTTGATTTGATTACATAAGTTTAACTATAGTTTTTTTGTAAATTACCCCAGAAACTCACAAGACTTCCTTTTTAATAAAATACGTTACTTGTTTTTTTTATAACCAGCACTCACAAATATTTATTATAGGTTACACAGTTTCAAGAAATTGTTAGTTAAAATTGTTACTCAAGCTAAGATTGAAGTTCTATTTGTGCGATGAATTCAGGTACTCACCAAAGGCTTCTCAGGAAATTGAATCCTCGATTTTTCTTTGTTCGGAAATAGGACATGATTTCCAAAGGAATCACTAAATCTCCGACGAAGAAATTAATTCAGAAAATCTGATCGTTTGAAAAATTATAGTAATGATCGCAAGAAAACTTTTAAGACGCTAACTTGAGAAACAAAAAGCAGAGTATGAAATGAAATGGAAAATCGAACGATAAAGTGAATGGCCATTGTTGTAACAACAACATTGCGCAACAATTCGACTTTTCTTGTATTCTTAAAATATATTGTTGAGATTTACACTGTTAGGTGTCGTAAGATCTCCATGGCTAGCTGTAACCGTAGAGGGGTGAGTGGGCGTGAAGAATTAAAACGTTTATGCGTAAAATTTGAAATCATTTGAGGTATTTAACTGCAATTACGCTTTTTCTTGGTGACAGAATTAGATAAGCTTGAAATCAGAGTTAAAACTATTTTTCAACTATCCTAGATCCACTGTCTGAATTCAAAAGTTAAAGGTATGAATGCAGGAAGAACGTAAATCATTCACGGAATAGAGATGAAATTTGAAAGCGACTACAAAATATTAGAATCTTTTGATATCGTTTAACAAATAACGCGTTCAATAATAGGTAATAGATCTGGGTGAGTTCAATATAATTAAAAAAAAAGACCAAGTGCTGATTGTCAGTCTTTTAAAATGCTACTGAAAAATAATTATTTAATGTGACAATTACTCAAAATGTCAATTTTATAATTGTTTTATTTTTTTTATTGAAATAGGTGTAAATGCAGAAATTCCACAGTTCACTTTACATTAACCCCTAAATTCAATGCATAAGTTTCGTCCCTTAAAATACATGCTACATGATCTGTAAAATTATATTGCTAAATAAAGAGTTCTTAAAGAGTTAAAAATCTAGTGTTCCATTATCCTAATTTTAATGGCTGGATTTAGTCGAGGCCTTAAATGTATTTATGCTGATGTGGTGTTGAAGTTTAGAGAGTAGGGTACCAGTTCAGGTGTTGACCTCAACACTTCAGACATCTTGAACAGACCGTGGTTACAAATGACAACTAGTTGTCCGTTGATCTTAACATTATCGACTGATAACGGGCTGAGAAAACGTGTAGATTGATTTTCTTTATACAAAACAACGTTTTGAAATCTTTCGGAAGAAGCACTTCTTTGAAAAGAACAACAACCCTCAAAATATGCAATACAAACCTATTTATAAAACTAAATGCCTCCAATGATAAGGTCAATTTTCACTGCCAATACGTTCTTTCAACTCATATTAATACTCTTAATGGTAGAGGGGTTGATCCTGAGCATAGTATCGTTCTGTAAGACATACGGAAATGAAAATGACTGAATTGCAATTACGACTGATTGACAATTAATACATTTGGCAAACATCCCGCCCTGGGTTGAGATTCGGTGAACAAAATATTGTTTTCATTTTAATAAACATCACATTGGAGCTATTGTCTTCACAATCTGGGGTCAATCTCTAACATAAGTATCCAAGAAAAACGCATCGTAGTTATGATTCCCGGTTACATGCCTAGAAGAAACTTGATCTGGCACCCCACTCTCTAAACTTCAATTAACAAGAGTGACGTATATATATATATATATATATATATATATATGTATATGTATATATACATACATATATTCCGGATATCAGATGTCCGGAATCGTCCAAAATCTGAACGTTTTGTTAATTCTCTTTTTTTTACATCTTCTCGACGATTTTTAAAGTACAAGGAGTGAAGACTGGACCTAATTGATGAAACTGTTAGAAATGCCTGTCACCCAATGTAAGTAAATTGTATCTGGCAACATTGTTTTTAGTGCATGTTTTCCCCACGAATCTGGCAACAATCCTATGTTGTTATTATTGTTTGTTAACCCATGCTTGCTACACGCAAATTGTGATCGTCCCGTTACCTCAACTGAATCATCATCTTATGTCTAGATGGAATAAATATTTAACCTAGTTTGCAAAGTTATGTTGATTCTTCATACCTAACACGTTATCAGCACGAAGCGCTCTGATTTAAAGGACGATTGAAGAAGATTGCGTTTTGAAGACGAAACAAGCAAAAAGTTGAAGTGACCAGTATCCAGCCGTAGCATCCCAGGAGGAGATAAATATGACTGACGACTACAGATTACCAAAACTCAATGGCGACAATTACCATGGGTGGTCCATACGAGCACGTGCCGCGCTGGTCCAGAAGCGGTGCTGGGAGGCAGTTGAACCCGGATACGGAACTCAGATGTCGGACAATGAGAGAAGGAAAAATGACGAAGCTATTACCCTTCTATTTCTCATTGTCGAAGACACCTTTTGAGACTACATCGGTGACTGTATTAGGGCCAGAGAAGGCTGGAATGCTCTAAAGGAAATGCACACGAAGTTTGGACTGTTGCATGTGCTTCAAATTATGAAGGACTTCTTCAACACAACAATGAAATCAGGTGAACCTATGAAGTCTTATCTAGGAAAGCTCATGGATACCCATAGAAAGCTGTCGAATGCCGGCTACGCTTTCACCGACAGAGAGGTAGCCCTAATCATGTTGATAGGACTCCCCAAATCTTATGAGTCACTCATCATGAACTTGGAAAAAGATGAAGCAAACCTGTCCAGTGCAATAGTCAAGTCCAAACTCCTGGTAGAAGAAAAAAGGATCTCAAGGAATGAAAGTGCTCACACCGAAACGCCTGACGTTCAAGCACTTCATATCAGAGACTTCAACAGTAGTCGGAAGAAGTACCCTTCAGCATCAAAGAAGTGGACAACAAAGAAGAGCGATGAAGAAGTCGACCAAATCGAAAAAAAGTGAGGTGTTTTTAGGTGTGGTGAATGGGGACATATCTCAAGAAATTGTGAAGAAGCTCGCCATCAAAACACCAGAAGTGCTCAAACTGCCATTGACATGCCAAATTGGGCACTATTTGCAGAAACTGAAGGAAGAAAAGGGTCAGAATTGTGGATCCTGGACAGTGGTGCCACCGAGCACATGACCTCTGATAAACAGAAGTTCAGGAATATCAGACGCTACACATCCACAGTAGAAGTGGCAAACTCTGAAAGAATAGATGTCACTGGAATAGGTGACATTACACTCTCCCTGCACAAGCACAATGATAGCCGAAAGAATATAACACTTGACAATGCATTGTACATCCCAATACTAGGGGGAATTTGCTCTCACTAAGAAGAATTGAAGAAAGAGGATTCAGAGTTGAATTTTCAGATGGAGAGGCAAAGGTCATAGGGAAAAATGGAGAGACAGTTCTTACAGCCAAGAGGAAAGGAAGGCTCTACATAATTGAAGAGAGTACACCCTCCGCATTCATCACAAGGACTGATAATGAAGAATTATGGCACCGTCGACTTGGTCACCCCCACTACAATGCAGTTAAGAAACTGGACTGCACTACTGTTACACCACTATGCACGACACTGAATGAACTATGTCCTACGTGTGTGCAAGGAAAGATGAGGCGTCAGAGCTTCCCCAAAGCTGCAAGTGCACGTGCCAAAGAGGTCCTTGAAATCATACATTCAGATGTAGTAGGAAAGATCACCCCAACATCACTAGGTGGATCCAACTACTTTGTAGCATTCACAGATGACTTTTCACGGTATACAGTGGTTTATACAATTAAAAACAAGTATGACGTCCTTAAAAATTTTGATAACTATAGATGTATGACAGAAAACCTCCAGAACCGAAAAATAAAAATCTTGAGAAGTGACAATGGGGGTGAATACAGAAGCAATGAATTTAATGATTATCTATCTAAACATGGCATTCAAAGACAACTAACAGTTCCAGAAGCACCACAGCAGAATGGAGTGTCTGAGAGGCTGAATCAGACTCTAATTAACTCAACAAGGTGCATACTTATTGAGTCTGGACTTGGACCAAGTTTCTGGGCTGAAGCAGTCTCCACAGCAGCATTCCTCCGGAATAAATGTCCATCTGCTGCAATAAAAGGAAATATACCAGAAAGAATATGGTCAGGAAAAGAAGTGACCTTAAGCCACATCAGAGTTTTAGGATGTAGAACTTGGAGCCATGTTCGCTCCATGTCAAGAAAGAGCAAATTAGACCCTAAGGCAAAAGAATGTGTCTTAGTGGGTTATCCTGAAGGCATCAAAGGTTACAAACTTTGGGACTTACAGAACAAAAATTTCTTCATCAGTCGAGACGTGATCTTTGAGGAGAACATCTTCCCTTCCAAAACAAAACAGTGCCTTCAGAACCCAACAGAAACAGAGAACACAGTGCTCCATATAGAAAATGAAGAAATAGAGCATGTGCCATCAGAAGAAGTAAACCGAGACAATATACCTACTACCGACTCTGAGGGTATCCAAAACAAAATGATAATAGCTGATGAATTGGAGATATCTCCAAATAAATGTGAGCAACCTTCAACTGATGACAGAGGAGATGCTATAGAAAATGAAGAAAATGCATGTGTGGATTTTGGCACTGCTACAGACCTAAGGGACACTCCCACCAAGTAGAAGTAGGACTGTAAAACCCCCCAAATACCTGAATGACTTTATCTTGTACTAGCAAAATACCCGACCTTACTCGGTTTGAATTGGTTTATTCTAGATTGAAGAGGTAATCAAAATATATAATGACTTACGTTTTTTGTAGAATAAAAATTTATTTTAACATCTTTCGCCATCTTTATATTTTCTACAACTTACTTTGGACACAAATCCTACACATGCATAACCATTCATGTAATACATTTCACATACATCGTGCTGTATGACAAAGCTACAAAATGACGAAAGGGGATACTAAGGTTACTACTATAAAAGACGATTTATAGGAAGATTTGGAATTCCCTTTCTTAAGTTCTTTTCATGTTCAACTCAATTAATTCAAATTACGATTTACGGCGAGTGCTCTCGCACTCATAGTCAACAAAACAATATTTTTTGACTTGTGTCAATCTTGCCTCCGGTATGCGACATTGTGAAATTTTGCAATCTTCTCCTGTCATTACTACAACGTATTTTTTAATGTTGGAAAAAGTTCTAGTTTGGATTTTTAAACATTATTATTCTTTCAATAACGACATTATTCTTTAAATAACGGCATTATTCTTTAAATAACGGCATTATTCTTTAAATAACGGCATTATTCTTTAAATAACGGCATTATTCTTTAAATAACGGCATTATTCTTTAAATAACGGCATTATTCTTTAAATAACGGCATTATTCTTTCAATAATGGCATAACTACACTTAAAATTTACTGAAAATTTATACTGACTTACCTAACATTTTTAAGTCTAATACTTTGTGGTGCTGTTGTGTGTGATGAGAAGGAAAACACATTTATTAAAATAATAAATATTTAAAACAGGAAACAGAGAAGTAAAACAAAATAAAAGATGTCGTAAAAAATTGTTCTAAAGATATTAATTTGTGATTCAATTTTATCTCTTGATCTCGCACAGTTGCCACAACTTACAACTAAAAGTGTACAAAATTTAGAAATGTGAAATTAATTCAGAGCGAGAGAACCAGAAAAAATATCACTGCTCGCGCGATCTTGTTCATTCTCGTTTCATTGAAAAATATCGTCTGTCCCAAATATTCGGAAATCGTTTTCATTGCGCAAAGAATAAAAATAAGACTTGAAATAAATGAGTATCAGAGATGAAATTCCATAAAATAATTTTTTGAAGAATAATTACTTTTTTAGCAGTACTGGTAAAGCAATCGAAGTGATCGTAATATTTAATAGACATTCCAATTTTTCCAAAACTACCAAATTATGGTTGATTTAAGTATACTTACTCAGGTGTTTTAGCATTAAACTCAACTAAATATAACAATAAAGAAATGTTTAATATTGCATTCACTAAACTAATCGATAATGTACAAAATAAAATACAATGCAATCAAATATCTGGAATACAATTCATGTGATGGCTACACAAACACACAAACACAAAATCGAGCATAGAACAGAAAGACGGACAGGCAGACTTTCGCGACCAATGCCACTCACTAAATGAAGATAAGTACTCACTGTATGCAAATTTTCATGAAAATATCTTAAAACGCGTGGTCGTGTATAGGGCACAACATACAGACAGACAGACAGACAGACACCAAACGAGAAAAAGGCGGATTCGGCATCAGAAGGGTCCAAAACGGATAGAAAACTTGAAATGGGTCGAAAATATTGAATGTACAAACAAACACTCCATTCTTATTTATATAGATAATGCTAATGAAATAGGATATGGTGAAGAAGAAACATACATTCCAAAAACTGTGAAAGAAGCCTTGACATCTTCAGAGTCTCAAATGTGGCAAAGAGCAATGGACGAGGAAGTCCAAAACCTTCTAAATGATCAAACCTGGGAACTTGTCCCCAAGCCAACAGGCATCAAAACCATATCATCCAGATGGTTATTTCGCAAGAAAAAGGATGAAACTGGAAACCGTGTGAAATTCAAGGCTCGACTAGAGGCAAAGGGATACCTCCAAGTCCAAGGTGTTGATTTTAATGAAACATTCTCGCCAGTAATCAAGCTTAAATCCATACGTATACTGCTTGCAATAGCTGTGGAAATGGATTTTGACATTCATCAAATGGATATCACAGCAGCGTATCTTAATGGAGTCCTAGAAGAGGCCATATACATGACCAAGCCCGAGGGCTGTATAGAAAAGGGAAATGAACACCTGGTATGCCATCTGAAGAGAAGCCTCTATGGTCTCAAGCAATCGGGACGAGTATGAAACTCGTGCCTAGATGAATTCCTCACCAAGTATGGCCTGAGAAGAACAAATGCAGACCCTTGTATATATTATCACAGTGAAAAGGGTTTGCTAATTGGGGTGTATGTTGACGATCTCCTCATTATTGGAAGAATTCCAGAGATAGAGCAATTTAAGAAGAATATCAAGGAAAAATTCGCTGCCAAGGACCTCGGCCCAGCTAATCAGATCTTATCGATGACAATAAGGACACACGATGACGGATGCATTACCCTTGATCCGAACGTTTATGCTACCGAGATCCTGGAGACATTTAAAATGTCTGAGGCCAAGCCTGCAGCTACGCCATTGGACCCAAACATGCAGTATCCTAAAGTAGACGACAGGAGATGGGAAAACATTAAGGAAGAAAGCACCAAGCTACCTTACAGGCAGGCCTATGGAAGCCTCCTGTACCTGGCTTGTGGAACTCGCCCTGACCTGGCATATGCATCAACGTATATGAGCCAATTCAATGAGAGACCAGATGAAGAGCATTGGAGGGGTGTGAAACACATGCTGAGGTATCTTAAAGACACAAGGGATAGAAAGCTGATGTTCCAGAAGACTGGAAATCCACTGAAAGTCTATTCAGACGCTGATTGGGGCAGTGACAGATGCGATAGAAAGTCTTTCAGTGGGTACATGCTGCTCCTTGCGGGTGCACCGGTCTCGTGGTCAAGTAAGAAGCAAAGCACCACAGCTCTCTCATCCACAGAAGCAGAATACATCACCATGTGCCACGTTTCCAAAGAGGTTCTCTGGGTCAGCAGCCTACTGAGGGAATTGTCCTTGAAATTTTCACCCGCCCCTCAAAAGATACTGGTTGATAACCAGGGTGCTATGTTCATCGCTAGAAACCGAGTAACTTCGGAGAGAAGCAAGCACATCGACATCAGGTACTTCTTACTGCGTGACTTGGTGAGCGATGGGATCATAACATTTGAACATGTACCATCCCAGGAGAACCTTGCGGATCCCCTGACAAAGCGGGTGTCCAAAAAGGTACTAGGTGAATTGGGTTATTGCATGACACATCTGAAGAATTAGGATTGTACCGATGTCGGATATGTACTCATGCAAAAAACCCTCTGAACTGTTTATTAAATTCTTACAATTGTTTGTCATAGTGTGATAGGCAAGGGGGCGTGTTAGAAATGCCTGTCACCCAATGTAAGTAAATTGTATCTGGCAACATTGTTTTTAATGCATGTTTTCCCCACGAATCTGGCAACAATCCTATGTTGTTATTATTGTTTGTAAACCCATGCTTGCTACACGCAAATTGTGATCGTCCCGTTACCTTAACTGAATCATCATCTTATGTCTAGATGGAATAAATATTTAACCTAGTTTGCAAAGTTATGTTGATTCTTCATACCTAACAGAAACAACGCATAATAACTGCGATATTCAGAGCAAATACCACACAGAAAAATTAGTTTTGCAAGAAAAAAATTTACTGTACTAGTAAATTATTATATTTATTCTTGGTTACTTTCTTCTATGTATTGGTTTCTAGAGTGGGGCGTTTCACAAACCAGGAAATATAATAGATCAAATTTAGTTAATCATTTTCTTCAAACTCTTGTACGAAATCAAAATAGTACAAAATCAATCCATAGTGTGATACGAAATATTAAAGTAATAATTATAGATGGAATTTAAAATTTCTGTTTTACCTTGAAATATCAATTTTTTACCTTGAGGCCCTTTCTTAAATGATATCTTCTGCTTTATTTCATTGTGTTGCTACAGTGCGATGTTAATGAAATACCGATCTAGATACCTAAATGTAGTCCTGCCGTACTACTGTCTGAATACACTGCTGTTCGAAAATTAAGGACGAAGCTGAAAAATTTGCATATTAGCTGGACAAGGTAGAAGGGTGGACTGAAAGGCCCATCAGGAGATCCACTAGGGTCAGGTAACGGTAGGGCATGCGCATATATGCAGCATGACGTAATGGGGAGGGTGTTGGAGGAGTATAAAGTACGATGGCGGTGTTAGCTCAGCATTTCTGTGAAATATATTGCACGACATACGTCAGTTTAAATGACGTCGAGCTGCTGCCTCTCAGTGAATTGTCGAACTGGAAATCTTGTAGACGACATTTGGAAAACCTTACCCGAAGTCGAATCATTGGGAAGAGTGAATAAGGTTGAAGTGTGACAAGGGTAGCTGAGGAATTCGGGATCTCTCACAGCATCGTTTCACGAGATTGGAGAGCATTTCAAACTACAGGAACAGCTGTCCGCGGGTTCAGCAGTGGTCGTCCACGAGCAACCACGGCAGCGGACAAACTTTATATTGCCCTACAGGTAATAAGGAACAGGCTGCAGACAGCGGGATAAATCGCAAGACACATGCAATAGACTACTGGTCGACCGATATGGCATTTTACCGTGGCCAGGAGGCTGCATAATGATGGTCAATTTGCACAACGACCTATACGGTGTGTGCCATTAGCGCGTGCTTATTGGAGATGGCATTTTATGTGGTACCGGGAACACGAGAACTGAACCGATCAGCAATGGGGTCGAGTACTCTTTGCGGATGAGAGCAGATTTAGTCTGACTAGCGATTCTGGACATATACACTCTGGAGAGAGGGGAATGGGGCAAGCAACAACCCCTCCAACATCATTTGAAGAGACCGGTTTGGAGGTGGCGGAGTTATCGTTTGGGGAGGCATTATGCTTGGTACAGGTACTGATCTTCACATCCTCCAAAGAGATTCTGTCACCAGGGTACCCAGGTTCTCCTTCCTAACGTGTGTCTTTTTAGAGGTCCAGAGTTCCTCTTGATAGATGAAAACGCTACACCTCATAGTAGAGTTGCTGTCGAAGAGCGGTTTGAGAGTGCAGATATTGCACGAATTAATTGGCCGGCAAGGTCCCCATGGACAGACGATGTAAATCCTGCACAGCAGTCAGGGGTGATCATATTCCTTACTAATGGCTTTATTTTTCTTGCTGGACACCTGTCACACGGATGTTTTGGGCTTCTGTCGCATTGTGCTCCATGCTAGTGTTTCAATGTAGTTCCTTTCTAATCCTTTGGACTTATTTTTTCGAAAGTTTTTTTACTTTTCCCATGTTCTTACATCTTGGAGATCCCATGATATAATTTGCGTTCATTTAGTACACATTTGTACGACATTACATTAAAAAACCCGTCTCGTCCATAATTTTTGCACACCAGTGTATAAAAATGTTAACATAAATACTAGTTATTCTTTCCCGTAAACCAAACACAAACATAGTTAAGAAATAGCTTAATATGGGGGGTGACACAAAACTTCTCAGCCATACTCAATAAGTCTTTTCTGACATTCAGCGAAATGTATGGCCGATCATTATCATGCTGGAAGACAACACCTCGACGATTGGTCAGTTCTGGCCTCTGCTTCGATTTCTGCTTTTAACACTGCCATTTGAGAAAAGTATTTTTCACAATTTATTGTCTGATTTTGTGGCCACAATTCATAATAAATAATTCCTTTGTAGTCCTACAATAACAACAGTACTTTTTTTGGGATGCAGTTCCCCTCTCTATGTTACTTAGGGAGGTTAATTTGGCTTAGCCAATAATCTTTTCCTTGTTACATTGCATAGTATCCACTTCACATCTCCAGCAATGAGCCGTTTCAAAAAAGTAGCTTCTTCATTTCGTTTCAGCAAAGAATCGCGTAGAAATTCGAGCAAGCTTATTCTGTTGTGTTAAAGTACGAGGAAGGTTGGTCACAGTATTACATGGTGTACAGTGTCACAAAACATTATGGGTGTTATAGATGACCCATTATGTATAGGTTGTCAGATGGTAGAGGAGAGTTCTGTACGCCTTCTATGTGAAGGTGACCATTACTCTGCACAACGATTTGAATATCTGGGATTCCACTGTATCGAACCCTAGGAACTGTCAAACATTCCGATCAGGTACATGCTGCAATTTATTTCGACAATCGGTCTTTAGTGGATCAGTAGGGGTCTCAGTACAATAGACTATTAGTCACAGTGCTGGCAATCTTCGGAGTCACCCCTTTACAAGTCATAAGTCACAGTGTCACAATATTTGCTCCAATTTATTTACAATCTTGTCAGCCATCTTGTTTCCATGTGTTTCGGAAGAATTTGCATCATTAGTTACATTTCGGTAAGTAAATCTCTATTTTTGCTTGTTAAAAGTAAAATTTTGTGTTTGAAATTAAATTCTTCTTATTCATGTGTAGTGTTTATTTTAAAATGAATAATATTTTAGTAGTAAAGCTAATTATGTTTAGGTTCTGTTGAGTTAAAATGGATGATCTAAATTCACAGTATGCAGTCATAAAAATGTTCTGTCGCAAGGTATGTCATATGGGGGTTCAGTGTTACAGAATGAAATGGGACACACTGTTACATACATATAAATTTCATTACTCATAGCTCTGCATTTTTAATTTAGAGGTTTTTAATTATAGACATGAATTCTAACATAAATAAATAAGTTTATTTTCCAAAAGCTTTTTCTCCATATAGGTTTGCATATTTTTTAAAGTGATGTTTACAATCTTTCTTTACATTTGCAGTTTTATTTTGTTAATTCATTCCAAACATTCACATTCTAACGAAATTATGTCTCCGCAAGAAGTAAGATCTCTCCCTAAAGCCCCATCCCGAAAAACTGCACAAAATAGATCAAACAAAAGTTGAAGATTCACCATCTTTGCCATCAGACATTGCTGCATATTATGATCCCTTAGCAATTAACAAAGGTGCTTATGTTATAATTGAAGAAGGACACCTTCAAGAACATAAAATTCACTCAATTGGGGATGTGAATCTGAACAATGTTGATTTTGAAGTTTACATCAAAATAATTTTTCCATCTTATAAATTTTGCAGAAATGCTGGTTTTCCCTGTAGATTTAACTTTCTATCAAAACCTAAAATAAGTTTAAATTTCTTTAATCTTATTTTATCATCTCTAACTGAAAGCTTCAATCATTGCTATTGCATTATTTTCTCAACTGTGTAGGCCATAACATTAAAGATTGTTACACAATTTTAATATTTCTTCTCTATATTTTCCCTCACATTTAAAGCTGTTCAATTAGGCGTAAACTAATCAAATGTGGTATTTTATTTTAATCCTGCTTAAGGAATCATTAGATATCTGTATGTTTCAATTAAAATGAATTTTTATAAAAGCCCATTCTTTATATCAACTGTTGTTACTATAACGTAACACTATACCCCAACAGTGGGGCACAGTATTACAATGTACATCACTACCAAAAACATTAAATACTGGAAATTAATGTTACCCTTTTTAAATTTTAATGATATGTATGTAAGAAATCAAAGATAATTTTAAGGGTTTTGTTTGATTCTTATAGATGCATATCTTGATGGCAGAGCTGGAAATAAAAAATGAGTAACACTGTGCCCCACATTACCCTACAAATTATCATGAACTGTACTTTTTGGAATATTTAGTCTGTAATAGTTCATGAACTGTGTAAAGTGGATTTCAGCTATAGCATCTTTTAATATGTCCTCATTTACAGAGGACAGACGGGCATCATCTTCGAGGCTGAAATTTCCGCGATTAAATTTATCAAACCACCTTCGAACTGTGTCATCAGAAACAGCACTTTGTCCATATACAGCACACATTTTACGAGCAGTATGACTAGCATTTTTCCCTTTCTTTAAATAAAAGAGCATAATATGACGTAAATGAACTTTTGATTCTCTATTCGCAGCAATGCAGTGATATAAAAATTATGCCACAACACAAGCTAGAATTATGCATTGAAAGCAGAAAAGACCAAATGTACACATCTGCTTATCAGCGGTAGCAAAATAATAACAAAGCTGTCTTCGATTTTAAAAACCACAGAACTTTCCGGATTTCCCAATACTTTGTTTATTACAACCGGAATGTATGCTTTAAAAGCGAATTCGGAGTTCCAATTTTCTAGTCTGGTTTTTTCAGAAAATTACACTTTCATATTTTATTATTTATGACAATTCATTTTAAAATTTCTTTCAAAGTATATTTCTGTCATCAACAGATATTTTATGAGTAATTTTATTCACATTCATGCATATAAACCTTTAAGTAAATGCTTAATGATATGATAAACACATCTATCCATTTTGTTAGTTACACTTAATGTGTGTCATACAATGTCTTGATAACTTTATGCGTTTTTTGGATAATGTTATTCTTTTGTCATTTTTCCAAGGAGAAAATTAAACTAAAATGTGTACTTAGATTTATCCATATTGCCATGTACTATAATCTAGATTTTTGTATTTGGGACAAGATATTATTAATTTTGTGTTAAAAATATTCACCAAAAACCTCATTGGGGGTAGATTTGTATTCATATCTGTAATTTATGTTTTGGTTTGATTTAGTCTAAAGCTATTACGTTTACAAAAAACATTTTTATAAAACCAACTTAACTTTTGTAGCCCAAATTGACACACTAAATCAACCAATTTCAACAACAAATACATAATAATTCCGGAAATTCAAAACGTCGACCACAGGTTTCTCAAATCGATATTTTTCAAACATGGTTGTAAGTGTCTATATTAATATTTTTTTACATATCAGTGACCCAGCAACATATTTCATATGCAGTAGCACTGCGATGTGATATATATATATATTATATATATATATATATATATATATATATATATATATATATATATATATATATATATATATATATATATATATATATATATATATCTGTGCAGATCATCCAGCAGTGTAAATTCCCGTATAAAAATATTAAGTTATTGTATCAGTATTACATTTTAGTTCCCATGATTGATAATTGAGTTTTTAAGAAACTCGGTATTATGAGGGAATGTAAATAAATGTATTATATCTTATTCTGTTCTGAAAGTTCCAAGGGACAACACCACGTTATTCTAAACCACACCACTTTCGTATGATGAGGTTAAACCTGAGCTGGCTATACTCTCCAAACTTCCATACAACGCCAACGTGAATACATTTGAGTCCACTAAAGAATTAACGTGAACCAGCCCCCTTTGTACACAACGTTCTTTGGTTGGATTTGACCTCGCAACCATCCGTCATCCATGATAGATGGCCGAGATGTAGCATATTAAACTCTCGACCAATCACTGTGGCACAAAAAAAAAGAGCCCCCTCTGTTGAGCGTTGCCACAAATTAGCCAGTTGTGAAATGTACTCTCAGAAAATAAGTTGTCTTGTTCAGATGTAGATGTAATATATATTTGTAAATAAACATATTTAGTCTTTCGGATATTATGGTCTTGCGCCCTTCTCCCAGTTTTATGATGTATAGACTCCCATAGTTAGCTCTTTATTGAGGGGTGGTATAAAAATTTCTTTAAATTTAAAGTCGTTTTAGAGTGTGTTCCCAAGAGATTAGATTTAGAGTATACCAAAAGACAAGTTATTTTGAAGTGTATTACGGTTTTAGTTACTAGTTTTAGATTGTTTTCCACGCATACACATCTAGTGATTTATTTTGGAGAATTACCTAGAGACTTTGGAGTACGACGTTAATTACAATACCTTCCTTCTAGAGACTTTTGGAGTGTGGTTCATTATCTATTGGTTTAACTGATTGATCAGAGTATTCTCACCCACTATATTAACCCGGACTCACGCAAATGCCCTGTCATTAGATGTTGCAACGTCAAAAGAAGATATAAAATCGCCCAAACAATCTTTCACTGAGCAGTCACGTGACTACTAGTCGACAACTGCGTCACACTTTCTGAAGCTCCCCTCAATAGACGCACTCCGTCTACTTATATTTCACGTCTGTGCATAGAACATTCCCTGTTAATTTTGCTGAGTTCCCCAGCACTTGAGCTGAAAACCCACTCCAAGTTCTCTCACCCTGACTACTTGGAGACATTTGAAACCACGGCAGATTTAACGTGCTCCAATCCATATCTTCACGACGGTCTTTGGTTGGATAGAATTTAGAACTAGCAACCCTCCGGCTGCTTTTCCGCTACTCTACCAATCGGGCTATCGCAGCCAGCCGCACGCTCATTCTTGGTTTAAAGTGTGATTGGAAAATCGATTCAATATGCTCAAAGAAGACGAGTCGGTTTGGAGTTATAGAATATTTTTATTACTTCTCCAATAAATATTTGATGTTCTGTTGTCTAGGAGCAATTCCAAATGAACCAGATGGAGCAGTACGTGTAGACATCCGGCCTTCTAAACTCTACGAATGCTCCCCTCGTGTCCGCAGGAATTTTGACATATTTATAGAAAGGAGGGTGGGCGAACACGAGGAGGGCACCCGCAGAGCTCTTCTGGTCCAGGATGGCTATCGTTGCTCAACAGGTCTTGTAGTTCAGTTGTTGGCATGCTCAAAGACGACGAGTATATGTGTTTGGTGTTATATAATATTTTTATTACTTCTCCAATAAGTATTTGATGTTCTGTTGCCTAGAAGCAACTCCAAATGAACCAGCTGGAGCAGTACGTGTAGACATCCGGTCATCTAAACTCTACGAATGCTCCCCTCGTGTCCGCAGGAATTTTGACGTATTTATAGAAAGGAGGGTGGGTGAACACGAGGAGAGCACCCGCAGAGCTCTTCTGGTCCAGGATGGCTATCGTTGCTCAACTGGTGTTGAAGTTCAGCTGTTGGCATCCCTAAAAGAAAGCAAACATACATAAGTTACATCAACGAGGTAAAAACAGTTTGTTTTTAATTTTTCATTCCTTCGGTAGAATTCATTGATCCTTGAAAGTTATTAAAAGTACTTCAAAAATACCGAAATTCTGCTTAGTTCTTGAATTCTTAAATTACTCATTGATACTAAAATGTAGTGTTTTAAACTTGTTTACATTACACTGGTAATATTTTTATCTTTCATTTCAATTTCCTCGATTTTATTTTTCTCTCTGGAAAATGAAAGCTTGCCGTCAACAAAATGAGGTTCCTTAAACTTTGGTAGCAGTTCTTTATTGTTGGTGGGTTGCCTTTTGAGTAATAATACTGTCGCAAGACCCATATTCGGCTAAGCTTAGCAGAACAAACCAATGACAAACGTCAAATTATAGCCATACACATACATAGAAATTATTACTTGCGTCGTATAATACACCAATGGAGGAATTGAACTCAATATGAAGTTCTTAAAAATTCCGTAACAGTATTAACATAATTTTTTAAATTCTTAAATGTAGTTAATAAAAATGCAATAATTTACTAATTGTAACAGTGGGAACTCTGTCCTTATTCAGCCTTGTTTAAAGTTTGCTAGCGTCTAGATATCTCAACTATTAATGACAGGTCAGTGGTAGGAACGACTCGATACTTCGTGACAATCACCGGGAGAGAATTAAATATTTAGATGCCCCTTCGAGGCTTCGCAACAATATTCGATCAATGAAGCTGACTAAATTGAAATAGTTTAATTGTACAGCTGTTTAAAGAGATTACTCTGTAAGGATAAAGCGGTCTTGGTAGATATGATTTCAGAGAAGACTACAACAGAAATGTCCCAACTATGACAAAAATTAACTAAGAGTTCAAATCGTGTTTCCGGAAATTATCTTCTGCCATTTTGGTCAGAATAGTAAAGGGCTACTGCAATATGTTAAGTGAATATGCGATGCGTTATTTGCGTCTTAGCAGATAAGCAAATTAGTTAAGAGGTATTTAATATAATTTTATTTTTTCACCATTAAATTTTTATTTCACATTATTGGATTTGATAAGATATTTTTAAAAAAATCAAAATCCAAAAACTGAGAAGAGGGGAAGAGTGGCAAGTTACTACCATATGGGGCACCATTTATCTGATGTTCTATAGCAGAAAAATAAGGGATTTACGTATAGATTTCTACTGGTGCCATTGTGAATTTTTATATAAAAATTAAACTTTATTTACATCATTGTATTGTAACACGCGATCAAAGATTTCTTGTACACATTTGAGATATACTCAATTAATAGAATAAAAGTTAATTTTTTAAAAAAATTAAGAAATAAATTCATCAAGATGCGCTTACCATCTCACAATTCAAAAGAGCCTGAACTTCCTTTTCGAATTGCTCTTCTTAATACTGTAAAAAAATTCAGCTGTGAGAAATTAGCTAATTTAGAGTACATAAAGTAATGCAGTGTACTAATTACTACGCTCATGACTTTAATGCAATAGCGACCGTCTGTAGTGATAAGAGAAGCAAATTACTCAGAGAAATTCAGTGTCATTCATTTCAAGCTTTCAATCTGGTCCTCTAACCATGAGCTTTTATGTTGGTACTTTAAAACTGCTTATTTCAAGCTTTCTGATTCAGTTAAAAATTTAATGTTGTATACAAATTCAATTCAACACAAAAAAAAAAGGAATTATATTGAAAGATGAATTTTGTAGACAGATTATTCGAAATTCCCTGGTTAAATTGAACATATTGTAGGGTCCACCAAAATAAACTTTTTTTGTCACAAAGAATGTATGTCTGTAACTGTGTAAGGTGCAAGAGGAAGCTGTTTGGGATGTTTGCAAATAATTTTCTTTTCAATTTCGGCATTCGTAAGACTTACATTGTTTTTGATCGAGAATTATAAATTCAGACATAAAGGAGAGGTTTTGCATGTTTGCAAATAATTTTCCTATCAATTTTGGCATTCGTAAGACACATTTGTTCATGATAGAGCATGACAAATTCTACATGGATCCGACAAATTAAACTGAAGAGTTGGTCAAAGATGGTAACACTAAACGCTTTTCTAATAGGCGAGTAACAAGCCATAAAACGTCTAAAGGTTTACACAGCAAAATGGTGGAACTAGAATTTTTCATGCTAGCGGGCATGATGAAAGTTGGCCAATTTAGAGCACTCCAGAAATGAAAGACACTCTATAATACAAGGCTGAGAGAAGTCAATGCAAATAAAATTATTCACTCCACATTTTGGGAGTGCTCAGATTTCTTTGCCAACTCACACCATACCCGTTGGCATGAAATGTTCCGGTTTCCCACAGCTTGCAGTGCTAACTTGATACGCTTCATGATTAGGCACTTGCCTCTTGGGGAAGTGTACTTAGTGTAACCTTTGAGCAGTTCTTCTGTTTCCATTGGAAGCCCCTTAGGTTAGATGCACTCTAGTCACCTCGAAATACATGTAATGCTTGTACATATCCCGCATAGCAAATAACAAAACTAAAAACATATCAGGTGGTAAACAGTTGCCAGATATACTCTTCGAAAAAAAACCTTCATTTCGGAGTCTCCTAAAAAATTGTTGATTAAAGTTTGGTCAGGGAATTTTGAATTACCTCGGAGACATTAAGAAAATTACCATATTGAGCTGATCCACAACAAATGTTTATTAATGTACATTAGTACTTTTAAACTGAATGTTGTGTACTTTTTATGGATAGAACCATAGAAGTTAACATACATTATTGCTTCTCAAATTAAATATTAATCCTTCTTTCATATATGAATTTTATGGTTGTGAATATTCTACATTTTTAAAGACAAATACACCATTAAAATCCAACTCTTTCATAAAGATAGCTTACCTTGCTCTTGAAGATCTAGTAAAGAATTAGATAATGCTGATCGCACCAAGACACTTTCTGATGAGAGCTTCGAAGATTGAGGAATTATTTCCATATCGGCTATTCCAGTGTGTTCTTTCTCTGCGGCTCTAACCCTCCTCATCTTCTTACCTTCGATTCTAAGGTTTTCCATTTCATCCATCTATATCACAAAGGTATAATTGAAGTTCGTTATAGTAAATAGTTTGTGTTGAGACAAAAGGCTTTATTAGCTGACTATCCACTGTACCCTCACCATTTTGTTTGGGTGGTCATTTTCCCCTCGTACACCGCTCTTGCATTGTTGAATGGTATGTTAACCATTGTGCTGTCATGCACAATCGGAGAATAGGGTATAAAAGGGGATTTCGACTCTGACTTGGAGAAGACAGGAGCCCAAAGAGGGTAGCAGAGGCAGTTTGTATAAGAAAGAAAAGATTTATTTCGTGCCAACAAAAAAAATTGATTATCACATTACTGTCCACCAGTCACTTATGATATCCTTTGTGTGCCATTTTTCATTCATATAAGAGACAATTTATAAAGAAATAGGTAAGAAATATCCCATCATTTGACGTTATGGGTGCCATTTATATATAAAGCAATGAATGAATACGGGACGAATCACTGAACAAAAAATGGGAAATTCAATTTTCTTTCTCAAAGATTTATTTTTTATTTGATAGCTTGATATTCATTTTTTGAAATTGAAGTAATTGTGCGAAGTCAGAAAGAATTTTCCCTTCATATTCGATAAAATTAATAAAGAAATAAATTATATAAATATTTCATCATTTGGCATAAACTCAAACTATCACAACATTTTCATATTAGAAACAGAAAGCAGCAATTTGTAGTATTACGCAAACTGCTTGATATAAAAAATTTTGTTACGAAAAGTAATAATATGTAAGCACCAAATTCTTCAATATATTTTGAGTTTTTTAAATAATATTGCTTGCATAGTAAATTTTACAGTCTAATAATTTGATTTTAAAAACTCCAAACCCAGGTAACAAGAAAGGAAGAATATAAGGCTTATTTAGATAAAAATTATTTAAACATGAAACATATTTGGTTAAAAATAACAATGGAAATTTATGGAAGTTTTAGTGTTTGAATTGTATGTGCACAGAAAAGTAGTCATATTTTTTATTAGAAATATAAAATATTTTACCTCCATAATAGATTCTTTCAATTCCTCCACAAACTTTGAACTGTCATGTTCATTTCTTGCATTGAAAGTTATCATTACTTCATCATCAGTTCTTTGACTGAGGCGAATGCCATGTGGATAATCTATAGAACAATAAACCATCGTTAGAATAAATTTATAATATACAGATTTAACTTTATTAGTTTTGTGTAATATATATTTCGTTGAATGCAAAATTTTCATCTTGTGATAATTTACAAATTTATATACTAACCATTTATAATTGGTCGTATTCTATCAATGCTTGTTTCAACTCAAAATCACAATTCTAACTATTACATTTGGCATAAAAAAAGCTTTCACAATCTTATAATAAATTTTCAAATTTCAGTTCTGTGCAAAAATTATTTTTCAATTCTTAAATCCAAAATTTCTAGATCATGAATAATCTAGATCTCATTGGCATGTTAATAATTGTCAATACCAAATGAATTCATATATATCTGTAAACATAATTCACTAATAATACTTACACGGAGCTTCAAACAATGTAACACTCATGCCACATAAAGGAAAAGATTGCCTGTATTTATAAGTACCACCACTTTTCTTTTTAGTTACCTAATCAGAAAAAAAAATGTTTTCATTATTAAAATGGAAAGGTAATTGATAAAACTACATATTTTTATACTTACATCTTCATATAGTTGAAATTTATTTTCAATTATACTTTAAAGCTATGTTACTCACTCTACAAACATAGTTTTGAACAAAACCAATGTGTCTCTTTTTCTAATTTAGTATCAGCATTTAAGATTGTTCTTTTTATATTTTCTCAAGAAAAATAAATCACACGCGACACAAGTATTGCCTGTCTTACTGTAGAAACAGGACACCCCTATCTTAAAGAGAATTCTTGAAACATTCTAGTTGGTCATATTACACTTAGCTACTGTTGGTCACCTGCTTCAGGCTAGTGTTGGTCAAGATTCTAAGAAAGTCCATTCTAACCCCATGTCCTTTTTTCTCCAGTGGTGTGTTATAACAGGAATATAACCTGGACAGGAAGGAGATCCTCTGATGTTTTGTTTCGTGCTCTCAAGGTATTTGTGTGATAAAAGTACACATGATTTTCAGAGGAAAAAATAAAAGGAAAGTTACTTTATTTACTGACTTACTGTAAACAAAATATTTTCAAAAGTACTCTCAAAACATATAATCCCTATTTCTAGAGTGACCCTCAATACACGCAATTGTGTTTGAAGCAGTACTTGAGGTAAACTGCATGAAAATTTGCACTCTATTTGTAAAATAAGTTGATTAAATAATTTGTTGTCATAAATGTATGACAAAGTTACCATTAATAAGTCGTTGAACAAGAAAACTTCTCTTTCATGGACACCTGGCCGTTCTTTTTTATTGACGTTATGAACTTCATTCAAACGACAGTTGGAAACTAAGCGCCTGTGAGGTAAGGCAAGGTTCTACAAAAAATTAAACAGAATTATAGCAATGGAAAACACAAAAATTTAAACTAAGTACTTAAACTAAGAAAACTTAAACTAAAATAGTACTTAAATCTAAGTCATAATAAAGATTTTATTAACGTTTCATATCATTTTACTTGCATGAACATATAATATACTAATTTGTTGCAAGATTGTTCTTTACAAATGTTCTACCTTTATAGGCACTAGAAGTGTCGAATATACATTTTTATAAGATCCGATAAATAGGTAACATTTAATTTACTTGGTTTAGATAAGACACTTACAGGCTTTTTCGCAACAATAGTTTGTTGAACTTTGAAAACTTCAGTTACGTTGTCTGATCCCATTTTGAATTCATTTGTTCTGATCCTTTCATAAATGCCAATCAACATATCGCGATCCAAATCGTGACCATCATCAATAGCTATTAAAATGTAGAAAAATAGAGTAATATAAATTCAAAATATTCATCAAAATACATCCTACCCAGATGCATTTAACCACACAAAAAGTTCACAGAGGCAGGTGCTCAAAGAGGCAGGTACTCACATCGAAGATTTCGTACAAACTCCTCCATTTTCATCCTTCGATCGGCTTTCATGCTGCGTGTGTGGAGGTCAGTATTTAGCATCATGATGGCGAATGCTAGCACAAATACGGTCTCAGGGTTGTGCAATTTTGAAGCTACATCGGGGTTGCAGGCAAGGTAACGATGGCTGAAGACTTCCACTAGTTTTTCAATTTTTTGAGCTTCTCCCTAAAAGTACATATAGAACCATTCACCAATACTTATAAATATACTAGTGTGATTGGACATGTTAATGAAATAATCTTTACTTTCCAGAAAAAATTATTTTATTTTATGGAAAAATGTAAGTGTGCATAATGTAAATTTATGAATTAGTGGAACTTTATTAATACATGTGTGTTGTCTTAAACTATTCTTGATTTGACCCTATGGTATGTTTTAAAGCATGTGTGGGGGAGAACTTCAATTAATTTAATTGTTATAATAGTTTGTGAAAGCAATAGATTTATCAATGGAATAGTTTTTGTTCTGTTGAAATTATGTGCAACTTCTATAAATGTAATTTAATACTTCATGTATGAGTTTCATTAAATGAATATTTCCTTAATACTTACAGGCATCCTAAAATAGGTCTGAAACTTTCGGAGAGCAGCATCAACTTCCATGTGTGCGAAGTCCAGATCTTCCCCAAAATATCTGTGGAAAGCAAATAGAATCGAGATTAAAAAAAAAGAATATACTGATATTTTAAAACATAGTAAAACCATGAAACGCAATAAAAATTGTTCCAAGATTTCTTCCAATATTACTAGGAATACTTCCAAAGTTCAAAAATAGAAATCTTCTGTAACATAAAATTTATGTACAGTTCGAATTGTTAAAAGCAGTGAGAAATAAGTGGTATAAAAGTAAATTTAAATAATTTTACTTTAATACTGAATTTAAAATTAATCAAATATTGAATTCAAGGGAGAATACTGACAATTTTAGAAAAAGTAGTTTTAAATCATAATTATTAATCAAAAAAGAAATAAAGAAAATTGTTTTCACAAAGATTTGCAAAAAATGTGAGCTCAAAGTACTTTGAAATTGGAAGATTTTGACAACAAACTGTTCTTAAATCACATGTATTTTTACGTTTCAAATATACTTATTCACCCATGCAATTTGAACCATTAAACATTATTACTTTTAATGAATTAACCTATGGACTACGGTTGGTAAACAAGTTCTAACTTTATTCAACCAATAAAGAATTTAAACAACGGGCAGTACATCAGTTGTAACTTGAAATTTATAAGAATCGCAACAAGAAAGAATCGCTCTTCTGATATCTATAGCCGTAGTAAAAAGGTTAATTTCAGCGATTTTCAACTTTTTTCATCACAAGGTATACAAACTAATTATTAAATTCTATGTGATACCAAAAAATTGATGACCTATCCTTTTTACTCCAAAGCGGCCCTTCAAAAAAAAGATCTCATTAAAATAATTAATCGTAATTTGTAATTAAAAGTAACAGGAAAATTTTTTTGAGGGTGTTTCTTGAAATCATTTGTGAGCACACCTTATCGAAAAAAACAAAACTTTTGAAACAAAGTAAATCTTGATTAATTTAAACTGTCTCTTATTCGTGATTACACTTATAATCAAAAGCTCGTATCCAAACACTTGTTTGAAATAAAATAAATCTTGCACAATTTAAAAAATCTCTACCCCGGGTGCTGAATTATATGCAATGTTCTGCAACACAACTCCAGGCAATAGGAATTGTTTAGCATGCATTTTGTCATTGACATAAAAGATGTGGTATATATAAAGTATTTGTGGTATTTATGGTGGTTTAATGAGGTTATTTCGTAGAAAATGAAGAAATGTGTGGCAAGAAAAGGGCATTGCAATGCAGAATATTATGAATTATAACGAAAAAAATCGGCCAAAATTTTGATAGAATTTAGGAAAAATGTATCTGTAAAGACTTTGTTCTGCGTCACACGTCGCAATTTTAAGCACTTTCTGCTCCCGGGGTCACTTCATCCGAAAGGCATACCAGTGACATTTTTGGGGAGCAGATGCTATCTACCAGCTTCAATTACGTGTAGTCAGAATAAACACTTACCCTAATACAGCCATGTTGAATGAATTTTGTAAGTTCCCTAAGTATTCTCCAATCATTTGTTTACTAAGTCCTTGCCGAGAGAGTAAAAACTTAGCAACCGCTTTAGGAGATGCCTCCAGGTAACCCCGCTGGATAAGGAAGCGAATACCTCTTTCAGGTTTTTTGTTAAACATGTTGAGACCAACCCTGTATTGCCGCTTCCGACGAATTTCATTTAACTGTAATAGAAAAAAGACGAATTAAATATTATTTAAAAACAAAAGTACCGAGGAATAAAAAAAAATGTTCCAGATGATGCACTGTAGAGAGACAAATAAATGCGTTACAGAAGAACATTGACTAGTTGTACTTTTTATCCAAGCTCTGTTTAACCAAATGTTTGTGTAATGAAAGCTGCATTGGACACATAATTAAAAGTAAAGTTTTAAGTATGAGTATTAACCAGAGAAAAGGGTTTTTCAAAGCAGATCGTTTTAGATTTTTCAAGAGTTTAAAAGGTATGTAATATTTTACATAATAATGATGAAGAGACGGGCGAAACGTTTAGTTTGAATTTTACACCTCTTAGAAACATCTCTATATTGAAGTTATTTTTTTTTTTGCTCTTGTTTTTTGGTATTATTGACAGTTGCTTTTTTGGCAGGTTGTGCGTTGTTCACAAACCCATCTAAAAGATCGGAATAAATTCATTAGGTAAAATTGAGCATGCATATGGGAATTTACAATCCGTACTAAACTATTAAAACGCAAAGAATTATAAATTTTTGGGAGAAAGGTTTTACAAAAATTACATCAATATAGTATTTCCTATATACTTACTGAACACAAATTAAGGCTTTCATTCTCCTGCGGATTTGATTGGGCATCTACACACTGGAGGTCTACTTGGCCATTAGGATCAACGTTTTGGGTGGTTTGTCCATCTTTCTCCTGGCTACTCTGACCATCATATTGTCCGGTGATTACTTTTACATGGTCAGTCTCCTTTTTCTCTTGTTCGATGATCACTTCTACTTGGTGAGTTTGTTCAATAGCTTGTCTCGGGATTTCATTCTCTTTATCAACTGTAATGTGTCCTGGAGCTGTTTCAGTCAGACTACGTTCTTCTCCGGTTGGCCCTTTTGCCTTCACTGCAACTCCGGTCTGTTCCCCCTTAACCCTGAAATAGAGGGGCGGAACACGTAAACAACCGATGCTAAAATATATTAGTAGCCACAACATCTTTCTACGTTTCATAGATATACCTACTATACATTATTTTTGTAAAACAAAGTCTAAAACAAATATTTTTTAGTTATCTAGTAATTAAAAATTTTTTGATTTGATTACATAAGTTTAACTATAGTTTTTTTGTAAATTACCCCAGAAACTCACAAGACTTCCTTTTTAATAAAATACGTTACTTGTTTTTTTTATAACCAGCACTCACAAATATTTATTATAGGTTACACAGTTTCAAGAATTTGTTAGTTAAAATTGTTACTCAAGCTAAGATTGAAGTTCTATTTGTGCGATGAATTCAGGTACTCACCAAAGGCTTCTCAGGAAATTGAATCCTAGATTTTTCTTTGTTCGGAAATAGGACATGATTTCCAAAGGAATCACTAAATCTCCGACGAAGAAATTAATTCAGAAAATCTGATCGTTTGAAAAATTATAGTAATGATCGCAAGAAAACTTTTAAGACGCTAACTTGAGAATCAAAAAGCAGAGTATGAAATGAAAGGGAAAATCGAACGATAAAGTGAATGGCCATTGTTGTAACAACAACATTGCGCAACAATTCGACTTTTCTTGTATTCTTACAATATATTGTTGAGATTTACACTGTTAGGTGTCGTAAGATCTCCATGACTAGCTGTAACCGTAGAGGGGTGAGTGGGCGTGAAGAATTAAAACGTTTATGCGTAAAATTTGAAATCATTTGAGGTATTTAACTGCAATTACGCTTTTTCTTGGTGACAGAATTAGTTAAGCTTGAAATCAGAGTTAAAACTATTTTTCAACTATCCTAGATCCACTGTCTGAATTCAAAAGTTAAAGGTATGAATGCAGGAAGAACGTAAATCATTCACGGAATAGAGTTGAAATTTGAAAGCGACTATAAAATATTAGAATCTTTTGATATCGTTTAACAAATAACGCGTTCAATAATAGGTAATAGATCTGGGTGAGTTCAATATAATTTAAAAAAAAGACCATGTGCTGATTGTCAGTCTTTTAAAATGCTACTGAAAAATAATTATTTAATATGACAATTACTCAAAATGTCAATTTTATAATTTTTTTATTTTTTTTATTGAAATAGGTGTAAATGCAGAAATTCCACAGTTCACTTTACATTAACCCCTAAATTCAATGCATAAGTTTCGTCCCTTAAAATACATGCTACATGATCTGTAAAATTATATTGCTAAATAAAGAGTTCTTAAAGAGTTAAAAATCTAGTGTTCCATTATCCTAATTTTAATGGCTGGATTTAGTCGAGGCCTTAAATGTATTTATGCTGATGTGGTGTTGAAGTTTAGAGAGTAGGGTACCAGTTCAGGTGTTGACCTCAACACTTCAGACATCTTGAACAGACCGTGGTTACAAATGACAACTAGTTATCCGTTGATCTTAACATTATCGACTGATAACGGGCTGAGAAAACGTGTAGATTGATTTTCTTTATACAAAACAACGTTTTGAAATCTTTCGGAAGAAGCACTTCTTTGAAAAGAACAACAACCCTCAAAATATGCAATACAAACCTATTTATAAAACTAAATGCCTCCAATGATAAGGTCAATTTTCACTGCCAATACGTTCTTTCAACTCATATCAATACTCTTAATGGTAGAGGGGTTGATCCTGAGCATAGTATCGTTCTGTAAGACATACGGAAATGAAAATGACTGAATTGCAATTACGACTGATTGACAATTAATACATTTGGCAAACATCCCGCCCTGGGTTGAGATTCGGTGAACAAAATATTGTTTTCATTTTAATAAACATCACATTGGAGCTATTGTCTTCACAATCTGGGGTCAATCTCTGACATAAGTATCCAAGAAAAACGCATCGTAGTTATGATTCCCGGTTACATGCCTAGAAGAAACTTGATCTGGCACCCCACTCTCTAAACTTCAATTAACAAGAGTGACGTATATATATATATATATATATATATATATATATGTATATATACATACATATATTCCGGATATCAGATGTACGGAATCGTCCAAAATCTGAACGTTTTGTTAATTCTCTTTTTTTTACATCTTCTCGACGATTTTTAAAGTACAAGGAGTGAAGACTGGACCTAATTGATGAAACTGTTAGAAATGCCTGTCACCCAATGTAAGTAAATTGTATCTGGCAACATTGTTTTTAGTGCATGTTTTCCCCACGAATCTGGCAACAATCCTATGTTGTTATTATTGTTTGTTAACCCATGCTTGCTACACGCAAATTGTGATCGTCCCGTTACCTCAACTGAATCATCATCTTATGTCTAGATGGAATAAATATTTAACCTAGTTTGCAAAGTTATGTTGATTCTTCATACCTAACACGTTATCAGCACGAAGCGCTCTGATTTAAAGGACGATTGAAGAAGATTGCGTTTTGAAGACGAAACAAGCAAAAAGTTGAAGTGACCAGTATCCAGCCGTAGCATCCCAGGAGGAGATAAATATGACTGACGACTACAGATTACCAAAACTCAATGGCGACAATTACCATGGGTGGTCCATACGAGCACGTGCCGCGCTGGTCCAGAAGCGGTGCTGGGAGGCAGTTGAACCCGGATACGGAACTCAGATGTCGGACAATGAGAGAAGGAAAAATGACGAAGCTATTACCCTTCTATTTCTCATTGTCGAAGACACCTTTTGAGACTACATCGGTGACTGTATTAGGGCCAGAGAAGGCTGGAATGCTCTAAAGGAAATGCACACGAAGTTTGGACTGTTGCATGTGCTTCAAATTATGAAGGACTTCTTCAACACAACAATGAAATCAGGTGAACCTATGAAGTCTTATCTAGGAAAGCTCATGGATACCCATAGAAAGCTGTCGAATGCCGGCTACGCTTTCACCGACAGAGAGGTAGCCCTAATCATGTTGATAGGACTCCCCAAATCTTATGAGTCACTCATCATGAACTTGGAAAAAGATGAAGCAAACCTGTCCAGTGCAATAGTCAAGTCCAAACTCCTGGTAGAAGAAAAAAGGATCTCAAGGAATGAAAGTGCTCACACCGAAACGCCTGACGTTCAAGCACTTCATATCAGAGACTTCAACAGTAGTCGGAAGAAGTACCCTTCAGCATCAAAGAAGTGGACAACAAAGAAGAGCGATGAAGAAGTCGACCAAAATCGAAAAAAAGTGAGGTGTTTTAGGTGTGGTGAATGGGGACATATCTCAAGAAATTGTGAAGAAGCTCGCCATCAAAACACCAGAAGTGCTCAAACTGCCATTGACATGCCAAATTGGGCACTATTTGCAGAAACTGAAGGAAGAAAAGGGTCAGAATTGTGGATCCTGGACAGTGGTGCCACCGAGCACATGACCTCTGATAAACAGAAGTTCAGGAATATCAGACGCTACACATCCACAGTAGAAGTGGCAAACTCTGAAAGAATAGATGTCACTGGAATAGGTGACATTACACTCTCCCTGCACAAGCACAATGATAGCCGAAAGAATATAACACTTGACAATGCATTGTACATCCCAATACTAGGGGGAAATTTGCTCTCACTAAGAAGAATTGAAGAAAGAGGATTCAGAGTTGAATTTTCAGATGGAGAGGCAAAGGTCATAGGGAAAAATGGAGAGACAGTTCTTACAGCCAAGAGGAAAGGAAGGCTCTACATAATTGAAGAGAGTACACCCTCCGCATTCATCACAAGGACTGATAATGAAGAATTATGGCACCGTCGACTTGGTCACCCCCACTACAATGCAGTTAAGAAACTGGACTGCACTACTGTTACACCACTATGCACGACACTGAATGAACTATGTCCTACGTGTGTGCAAGGAAAGATGAGGCGTCAGAGCTTCCCCAAAGCTGCAAGTGCACGTGCCAAAGAGGTCCTTGAAATCATACATTCAGATGTAGTAGGAAAGATCACCCCAACATCACTAGGTGGATCCAACTACTTTGTAGCATTCACAGATGACTTTTCACGGTATACAGTGGTTTATACAATTAAAAACAAGTATGACGTCCTTAAAAATTTTGATAACTATAGATGTATGACAGAAAACCTCCAGAACCGAAAAATAAAAATCTTGAGAAGTGACAATGGGGGTGAATACAGAAGCAATGAATTTAATGATTATCTATCTAAACATGGCATTCAAAGACAACTAACAGTTCCAGAAGCACCACAGCAGAATGGAGTGTCTGAGAGGCTGAATCAGACTCTAATTAACTCAACAAGGTGCATACTTATTGAGTCTGGACTTGGACCAAGTTTCTGGGCTGAAGCAGTCTCCACAGCAGCATTCCTCCGGAATAAATGTCCATCTGCTGCAATAAAAGGAAATATACCAGAAAGAATATGGTCAGGAAAAGAAGTGACCTTAAGCCACATCAGAGTTTTAGGATGTAGAACTTGGAGCCATGTTCGCTCCATGTCAAGAAAGAGCAAATTAGACCCTAAGGCAAAAGAATGTGTCTTAGTGGGTTATCCTGAAGGCATCAAAGGTTACAAACTTTGGGACTTACAGAACAAAAATTTCTTCATCAGTCGAGACGTGATCTTTGAGGAGAACATCTTCCCTTCCAAAACAAAACAGTGCCTTCAGAACCCAACAGAAACAGAGAACACAGTGCTCCATATAGAAAATGAAGAAATAGAGCATGTGCCATCAGAAGAAGTAAACCGAGACAATATACCTACTACCGACTCTGAGGGTATCCAAAACAAAATGATAATAGCTGATGAATTGGAGATATCTCCAAATAAATGTGAGCAACCTTCAACTGATGACAGAGGAGATGCTATAGAAAATGAAGAAAATGCATGTGTGGATTTTGGCACTGCTACAGACCTAAGGGACACTCCCACCAAGTAGAAGTAGGACTGTAAAACCCCCCAAATACCTGAATGACTTTATCTTGTACTAGCAAAATACCCGACCTTACTCGGTTTGAATTGGTTTATTCTAGATTGAAGAGGTAATCAAAATATATAATGACTTACGTTTTTTGTAGAATAAAAATTTATTTTAACATCTTTCGCCATCTTTATATTTTCTACAACTTACTTTGGACACAAATCCTACACATGCATAACCATTCATGTAATACATTTCACATACATCGTGCTGTATGACAAAGCTACAAAATGACGAAAGGGGATACTAAGGTTACTACTATAAAAGACGATTTATAGGAAGATTTGGAATTCCCTTTCTTAAGTTCTTTTCATGTTCAACTCAATTAATTCAAATTACGATTTACGGCGAGTGCTCTCGCACTCATAGTCAACAAAACAATATTTTTTGACTTGTGTCAATCTTGCCTCCGGTATGCGACATTGTGAAATTTTGCAATCTTCTCCTGTCATTACTACAACGTATTTTTTAATGTTGGAAAAAGTTCTAGTTTGGATTTTTAAACATTATTATTCTTTCAATAACGACATTATTCTTTAAATAACGGCATTATTCTTTAAATAACGGCATTATTCTTTAAATAACGGCATTATTCTTTAAATAACGGCATTATTCTTTAAATAACGGCATTATTCTTTAAATAACGGCATTATTCTTTAAATAACGGCATTATTCTTTCAATAATGGCATAACTACACTTAAAATTTACTGAAAATTTATACTGACTTACCTAACATTTTTAAGTCTAATACTTTGTGGTGCTGTTGTGTGTGATGAGAAGGAAAACACATTTATTAAAATAATAAATATTTAAAACAGGAAACAGAGAAGTAAAACAAAATAAAAGATGTCGTAAAAAATTGTTCTAAAGATATTAATTTGTGATTCAATTTTATCTCTTGATCTCGCACAGTTGCCACAACTTACAACTAAAAGTGTACAAAATTTAGAAATGTGAAATTAATTCAGAGCGAGAGAACCAGAAAAAATATCACTGCTCGCGCGATCTTGTTCATTCTCGTTTCATTGAAAAATATCGTCTGTCCCAAATATTCGGAAATCGTTTTCATTGCGCAAAGAATAAAAATAAGACTTGAAATAAATGAGTATCAGAGATGAAATTCCATAAAATAATTTTTTGAAGAATAATTACTTTTTTAGCAGTACTGGTAAAGCAATCGAAGTGATCGTAATATTTAATAGACATTCCAATTTTTCCAAAACTACCAAATTATGGTTGATTTAAGTATACTTACTCAGGTGTTTTAGCATTAAACTCAACTAAATATAACAATAAAGAAATGTTTAATATTGCATTCACTAAACTAATCGATAATGTACAAAATAAAATACAATGCAATCAAATATCTGGAATACAATTCATGTGATGGCTACACAAACACACAAACACAAAATCGAGCATAGAACAGAAAGACGGACAGGCAGACTTTCGCGACCAATGCCACTCACTAAATGAAGATAAGTACTCACTGTATGCAAATTTTCATGAAAATATCTTAAAACGCGTGGTCGTGTATAGGGCACAACATACAGACAGACAGACAGACAGACACCAAACGAGAAAAAGGCGGATTCGGCATCAGAAGGGTCCAAAACGGATAGAAAACTTGAAATGGGTCGAAAATATTGAATGTACAAACAAACACTCCATTCTTATTTATATAGATAATGCTAATGAAATAGGATATGGTGAAGAAGAAACATACATTCCAAAAACTGTGAAAGAAGCCTTGACATCTTCAGAGTCTCAAATGTGGCAAAGAGCAATGGACGAGGAAGTCCAAAACCTTCTAAATGATCAAACCTGGGAACTTGTCCCCAAGCCAACAGGCATCAAAACCATATCATCCAGATGGTTATTTCGCAAGAAAAAGGATGAAACTGGAAACCGTGTGAAATTCAAGGCTCGACTAGAGGCAAAGGGATACCTCCAAGTCCAAGGTGTTGATTTTAATGAAACATTCTCGCCAGTAATCAAGCTTAAATCCATACGTATACTGCTTGCAATAGCTGTGGAAATGGATTTTGACATTCATCAAATGGATATCACAGCAGCGTATCTTAATGGAGTCCTAGAAGAGGCCATATACATGACCAAGCCCGAGGGCTGTATAGAAAAGGGAAATGAACACCTGGTATGCCATCTGAAGAGAAGCCTCTATGGTCTCAAGCAATCGGGACGAGTATGAAACTCGTGCCTAGATGAATTCCTCACCAAGTATGGCCTGAGAAGAACAAATGCAGACCCTTGTATATATTATCACAGTGAAAAGGGTTTGCTAATTGGGGTGTATGTTGACGATCTCCTCATTATTGGAAGAATTCCAGAGATAGAGCAATTTAAGAAGAATATCAAGGAAAAATTCGCTGCCAAGGACCTCGGCCCAGCTAATCAGATCTTATCGATGACAATAAGGACACACGATGACGGATGCATTACCCTTGATCCGAACGTTTATGCTACCGAGATCCTGGAGACATTTAAAATGTCTGAGACCAAGCCTGCAGCTACGCCATTGGACCCAAACATGCAGTATCCTAAAGTAGACGACAGGAGATGGGAAAACATTAAGGAAGAAAGCACCAAGCTACCTTACAGGCAGGCCTATGGAAGCCTCCTGTACCTGGCTTGTGGAACTCGCCCTGACCTGGCATATGCATCAACGTATATGAGCCAATTCAATGAGAGACCAGATGAAGAGCATTGGAGGGGTGTGAAACACATGCTGAGGTATCTTAAAGACACAAGGGATAGAAAGCTGATGTTCCAGAAGACTGGAAATCCACTGAAAGTCTATTCAGACGCTGATTGGGGCAGTGACAGATGCGATAGAAAGTCTTTCAGTGGGTACATGCTGCTCCTTGCGGGTGCACCGGTCTCGTGGTCAAGTAAGAAGCAAAGCACCACAGCTCTCTCATCCACAGAAGCAGAATACATCACCATGTGCCACGTTTCCAAAGAGGTTCTCTGGGTCAGCAGCCTACTGAGGGAATCGTCCTTGAAATTTTCACCCGCCCCTCAAAAGATACTGGTTGATAACCAGGGTGCTATGTTCATCGCTAGAAACCGAGTAACTTCGGAGAGAAGCAAGCACATCGACATCAGGTACTTCTTACTGCGTGACTTGGTGAGCGATGGGATCATAACATTTGAACATGTACCATCCCAGGAGAACCTTGCGGATCCCCTGACAAAGCGGGTGTCCAAAAAGGTACTAGGTGAATTGGGTTATTGCATGACACATCTGAAGAATTAGGATTGTACCGATGTCGGATATGTACTCATGCAAAAAACCCTCTGAACTGTTTATTAAATTCTTACAATTGTTTGTCATAGTGTGATAGGCAAGGGGGCGTGTTAGAAACGCCTGTCACCCAATGTAAGTAAATTGTATCTGGCAACATTGTTTTTAATGCATGTTTTCTCCACGAATCTGGCAACAATCCTATGTTGTTATTATTGTTTGTAAACCCATGCTTGCTACACGCAAATTGTGATCGTCCCGTTACCTTAACTGAATCATCATCTTATGTCTAGATGGAATAAATATTTAACCTAGTTTGCAAAGTTATGTTGATTCTTCATACCTAACAGAAACAACGCATAATAACTGCGATATTCAGAGCAAATACCACACAGAAAAATTAGTTTTGCAAGAAAAAAATTTACTGTACTAGTAAATTATTATATTTATTCTTGGTTACTTTCTTCTATGTATTGGTTTCTAGAGTGGGGCGTTTCACAAACCAGGAAATATAATAGATCAAATTTAGTTAATCATTTTCTTCAAACTCTTGTACGAAATCAAAATAGTACAAAATCAATCCATAGTGTGATACGAAATATTAAAGTAATAATTATAGATGGAATTTAAAATTTCTGTTTTACCTTGAAATATCAATTTTTTACCTTGAGGCCCTTTCTTAAATGATATCTTCTGCTTTATTTCATTGTGTTGCTACAGTGCGATGTTAATGAAATACCGATCTAGATACCTAAATGTAGTCCTGCCGTACTACTGTCTGAATACACTGCTGTTCGAAAATTAAGGACGAAGCTGAAAAATTTGCATATTAGCTGGACAAGGTAGAAGGGTGGACTGAAAGGCCCATCAGGAGATCCACTAGGGTCAGGTAACGGTAGGGCATGCGCATATATGCAGCATGACGTAATGGGGAGGGTGTTGGAGGAGTACGATGGCGGTGTTAGCTCAGCATTTCTGTGAAATATATTGCACGACATACGTCAGTTTAAATGACGTCGAGCTGCTGCCTCTCAGTGAATTGTCGAACTGGAAATCTTGTAGACGACATTTGGAAAACCTTACCCGAAGTCGAATCATTGGGAAGAGTGAATAAGGTTGAAGTGTGACAAGGGTAGCTGAGGAATTCGGGATCTCTCACAGCATCGTTTCACGAGATTGGAGAGCATTTCAAACTACAGGAACAGCTGTCCGCGGGTTCAGCAGTGGTCGTCCACGAGCAACCACGGCAGCGGACAAACTTTATATTGCCCTACAGGTAATAAGGAACAGGCTGCAGACAGCGGGATAAATCGCAAGACACATGGAATAGACTACTGGTCGACCGATATGGCATTTTACCGTGGCCAGGAGGCTGCATAATGATGGTCAATTTGCACAACGACCTATACGGTGTGTGCCATTAGCGCGTGCTTATTGGAGATGGCATTTTATGTGGTACCGGGAACACGAGAACTGAACCGATCAGCAATGGGGTCGAGTACTCTTTGCGGATGAGAGCAGATTTAGTCTGACTAGCGATTCTGGACATATACACTCTGGAGAGAGGGGAATGGGGCAAGCAACAACCCCTCCAACATCATTTGAAGAGACCGGTTTGGAGGTGGCGGAGTTATCGCATTATGCTTGGTACAGGTACTGATCTTCACATCATCCAAAGAGATTCAGTCACCAGGGTACCCAGGTTCTCCTTCCTAACGTGTGTCTTTTTTTGGGTCCTCAGTTCCTCTTGATAGATGAAAACGCTACATCTCATAGTAGAGTTGCTGTCGAAGAGCGGTTTGAGAGTGCGGATATTGCACGAATTAATTGGCCGGCAAGGTCCCCATGGACAGACGATGTAAATCCTGCACAGCAGTCAGGGGTGATCATATTCCTTACTAATGGCTTTATTTTCCTTGCTGGACACCTGTCACACGGATGTTTTGGGCTTCTGTCGCATTGTGCTCCATGCTAGTGTTTCAATGTAGTTCCTTTCTAATCCTTTGGACTTATTTTTTCGAAAGTTTTTTACTTTTCCCATGTTCTTACATCTTGGAGATCCCATGATATAATTTGCGTTCATTTAGTACACATTTGTACGACATTACATTAAAAAACCCGTCTCGTCCATAATTTTTGCACACCAGTGTATAAAAATGTTAACATAAACACCAGTTATTCTTTCCCGTAAACCAAACGCAAACATAGTTAAGAAATAGCTTAATATGGGGGGTGACACAAAACTTCTCAGCCATACTCAATAAGTCTTTTCTGACATTCAGCGAAATGTATGGCCGATCATTATCATGCTGGAAGACAACACCTTGACGATTGGTCAGTTCTGGCCTCTGCTTCGATTTCTGCTTTTAACACTGCCATTTGAGAACAGTATTTTTCACAATTTATTGTCTGATTTTGTGGCCACAATTCATAATAAATAATTCCTTTGTAGTCCTACAATAACAACAGTACTTTTTTTGGGATGCAGTTCCCCTCTCTATGTTACTTAGGGAGGTTAATTTGGCTTAGCCAATAATCTTTTCCTTGTTACATTGCATAGTATCCACTTCACATCTCCAGCAATGAGTCGTTTCAAAAAAGTAGCTTCTTCATTTCGTTTCAGCAAAGAATCGCGTAGAAATTCGAGCAAGCTTATTCTGTTGTGTTAAAGTACGAGGAAGGTTGGTCACAGTATTACATGGTGTACAGTGTCACAAAACATTATGGGTGTTATAGATGACCCATTATGTATAGGTTGTCAGATGGTAGAGGAGAGTTCTGTACGCCTTCTATGTGAAGGTGACCATTACTCTGCACAACGATTTGAATATCTGGGATTCCACTGAATCGAACCCTAGGAACTGTCAAACATTCCGATCAGGTACATGCTGCAATTTATTTCGACAATCGGTCTTTAGTGGATCAGTAGGGGTCTCAGTACAATAGACTATTAGTCACAGTGCTGGCAATCTTCGGAGTCACCCCTTTACAAGTCATAAGTCACAGTGTCACAATATTAGCTCCAATTTATTTACAATCTTGTCAGCCATCTTGTTTCCATGTGTTTCGGAAGAATTTGCATCATTAGTTACATTTCGGTAAGTAAATCTCTATTTTTGCTTGTTAAAAGTAAAATTTTGTGTTTGAAATTAAATTCTCCTTATTCATGTGTAGTGTTTATTTTAAAATGAATAATATTTTAGTAGTAAAGCTAATTATGTTTAGGTTCTGTTGAGTTAAAATGGATGATCTAAATTCACAGTATGCAGTCACAAAAATGTTCTGTCGCAAGGTATGTCATATGGGGTTCAGTGATACAGAATGAAATGGGACACACTGTTACATACATAAAAATTTCATTACTCATAGCTCTGCATTTTTAATTTAGAGGTTTTTAATTATAGACATGAATTCTAACATAAATAAATAAGTTTATTTTCCAAAATCTTTTTCTCCATATAGGTTTGCATATTTTTTTAAAGTGATGTTTACAATCTTTCTTTACATTTGCAGTTTTCTTTTGTTAATTCATTCCAAACATTCACATTCTAACGAAATTATGTCTCCGCAAGAAGTAAGATCTCTCCCTAAAGCCCCACCCCGAAAAACTGCACAAAATAGATCATCAACAAAAGTTGAAGATTCACCATCTTTGCCATCAGACATTGCTGCATATTATGATCCCTTAGCAATTAACAAAGGTGCTTATGTTATAGTTGAAGAAGGACACCTTCAAGAACATAAAATTCACTCAATTGGGGATGTGAATCTGAACAATGTTGATTTTGAAGTTTACATCAAAATAATTTTTCCATCTTATAAATTTTGCAGAAATGCTGGTTTTCCCTGTAGATTTAACTTTCTATCAAAACCTAAAATAAGTTTAAATTTCTTTAATCTTATTTTATCATCTCTAACTGAAAGCTTCAATCATTGCTATTGCATTATTTTCTCAACTGTGTAGGCCATAACATTAAAGATTGTTACACAATTTTATTGTTTCTTCTCTATATTTTCCCTCACATTTAAAGCTGTTCAATTAGGCGTAAACTAATCAAATGTGGTATTTTATTTTAAGCCTGCTTAAGGTATCATTAGATATCTGTATGTTTCAATTAAAATGAATTTTTATAAAAGCCCATTCTTTATATCAACTGTTGTTACTATAACGTAACACTATACCCCGACAGTGGGGCACAGTATTACAATGTACATCACTACCAAAAACATTAAATACTGGAAATTAATGTTACCCTTTTTAAATTTTAATGATATGTATGTAAGAAATCAAAGATAATTTTAAGGGTTTTGTTTGATTCTTATAGATGCATATCTTGATGGCAGAGCTGGAAATAAAAAATGAGTAACACTGTGCCCCACATTACCCTACAAATTATCATGAACAGTACTTTTTGGAATATTTAGTCTGTAATAGTTCATGAACTGTGTAACGTGGATTTCAGCTATAGCATCTTTTAATATGTCCTCATTTACAGAGGACAGACGGGCATCATCTTCGAGGCTGAAATTTCCGCGCTTAAATTTATCAAACCACCTTCGAACTGTGTCATCAGAAACAGCACTTTGTCCATATACAGCACACATTTTACGAGCAGTATGACTAGCATTTTTCCCTTTCTTTAAATAAAAGAGCATAATATGACGTAAATGAACTTTTGATTCTCTATTCGCAGCAATGCAGTGATATAAAAATTATGCCACAACACAAGCTAGAATTATGCAGTGAAAGCAGAAAAGACCAAATGCACACATCTGCTTATCAGCTGTAGCAAAATAATAACAAAGCTGTCTTCGATTTTAAAAACCACAGAACTTTCCGGATTTCCCAATACTTTGTTTATTACAACCGGAATGTATGCTTTAAAAGCGAATTCGGAGTTCCAATTTCCTATAGTCTGGTTTTTTCAGAAAATTACACTTTCATATTTTATTATTTATGACAATTCATTTTAAAATTTCTTTCAAAGTATATTTCTGTCATCAACAGATATTTTATGAGTAATTTTATTCACATTCATGCATATAAACCTTTAAGTAAATGCTTAATGATATGATAAACACGTCTAACCATTTTGTTAGTTACACTTAATGTGTGTCATACAATGTCTTGATAACATTATGGCGTTTTTGGGATAATGTTATTCTTTTGTCATTTTTCCAAGGAGAAAATTAAACTAAAATGTGTACTTAGATTTATCCATATTGCCATGTACTATAATCTAGATTTTTGTATTTGGGACAGGATATTATTAATTTTGTGTTAAAAACATTCACCAAAAACCTCATTGGGGGTAGATTTGTATTCATATCTGTAATTTATGTTTTGGTTTGATTTAGTCTAAAGCTATTACGTTTTCAAAAAACATTTTTATAAAACCAACTTAACTTTTGTAGCCCAAATTGACACACTAAATCAACCAATTTCAACAACAAATACATAATAATTCCGGAAATTCAAAACGTCGACCACAGGTTTCTCAAATCGATATTTTTCAAACATGGTTGTAAGTGTCTATATTAATATTTTTTTACATATCAGTGACCCAGCAACATATTTCATATGCAGTAGCACTGCGATGTGATATATATATATATATATATATATATATATATATATATATATATGTGCAGATCATCTAGCAGTGTAAATTCCCGTATAAAAATATTAAGTTATTGTATCAGTATTACATTTTAGTTCCCATGATTGATAATTGAGTTTTTAAGAAACTCGGTATTATGAGGGAATGTAAATAAATGTATTATATCTTATTCTGTTCTGAAAGTTCCAAGGGACAACACCACGTTATTCTAAACCACACCACTTTCGTATGATGAGGTTAAACCTCAGCTGGCTATACTCTCCAAACTTCCATACAACGCCAACGTGAATACATTTGAGTCCACTAAAGAATTAACGTGAACCAGCCCCCTTTGTACACAACGTTCTTTGGTTGGATTTGACCTCGCAACCATCCGTCATCCATGATAGATGGCCGAGATGTAGCATATTAAACTCTCGACCAATCACTGTGGCACAAAAAAAAAGCCCCCTCTGTTGAGCGTTGCCACAACTTAGCCAGTTGTGAAATGTACTCTCAGAAAATAAGTTGTCTTGTTCAGATGTAGATGTAATATATATTTGTAAATAAACATATTTAGTCTTTCGGATATTATGGTCTTGCGCCCTTCTCCCAGTTTTATGATGTATAGACTCCCATAGTTAGCTCTTTATTGAGGGGTGGTATAAAAATTTCTTTAAATTTAAAGTCGTTTTAGAGTGTGTTCCCAAGAGATTAGATTTAGAGTATACCAAAAGACAAGTTATTTTGAAGTGTATTACGGTTTTAGTTACTAGTTTTAGATTGTTTTCCACGCATACACATCTAGTGATTTATTTTGGAGTATTACCTAGAGACTTTGGAGTACGACGTTAATTACAATACCTTCCTTCTAGAGACTTTTGGAGTGTGGTTCATTATCTATTGGTTTAACTGATTGATCAGAGTATTCTCACCCACTATATTAACCCGGACTCACGCAAATGCCCTGTCATTAGATGTTGCAACGTCAAAAGAAGATATAAAATCGCCCAAACAATCTTTCACTGAGCAGTCACGTGACTACTAGTCGACAACTGCGTCACACTTTCTGAAGCTCCCCTCAATAGACGCACTCCGTCTACTTATATTTCACGTCTGTGCATAGAACATTCCCTGTTAATTTTGCTGAGTTCCCCAGCACTTGAGCTGAAAACCCACTCCAAGTTCTCTCACCCTGACTACTTGGAGACATTTGAAACCACGGCAGATTTAACGTGCTCCAATCCATATCTTCATGACGGTCTTTGGTTGGATAGAATTTAGAACTAGCAACCCTCCGGCTGCTTTTCCGCTAATCTACCAATCGGGCTATCGCAGCCAGCCGCATGCTCATTCTTGGTTTAAAGTGTGATTGGAAAATCGATTCAATATGCTCAAAGAAGACGAGTCGGTTTGGAGTTATAGAATATTTTTATTACTTCTCCAATAAATATTTGATTTTCTGTTGTCTAGGAGCAATTCCAAATGAACCAGATGGAGCAGTACGTGTAGACATCCGGCCTTCTAAACTCTACGAATGCTCCCCTCGTGTCCGCAGGAATTTTGACATATTTATAGAAAGGAGGGTGGGCGAACACGAGGAGGGCACCCGCAGAGCTCTTCTGGTCCAGGATGGCTATCGTTGCTCAACAGGTCTTGTAGTTCAGTTGTTGGCATGCTCAAAGACGACGAGCATATGTGTTTGGTGTTGTATAATATTTTTATTACTTCTCCAATAAGTATTTGATGTTCTGTTGCCTAGAAGCAACTCCAAATGAACCAGCTGGAGCAGTACGTGTAGACATCCGGTCATCTAAACTCTACGAATGCTCCCCTCGTGTCCGCAGGAATTTTGACGTATTTATAGAAAGGAGGGTGGGCGAACACGAGGAGAGCACCCGCAGAGCTCTTCTGGTCCAGGATGGCTATCGTTGCTCAACTGGTGTTGAAGTTCAGCTGTTGGCATCCCTAAAAGAAAGCAAACATACATAAGTTACATCAACGAGGTAAAAACAGTTTGTTTTTAACTTTTCATTCCTTCGGTAGAATTCATTGATCCTTGAAAGTCATTAAAAGTACTTCAAAAATACCGAAATTCTGCTTAGTTCTTGAATTCTTAAATTACTCATTGATACTAAAATGTAGTGTTTTAAACTTGTTTAGATTACACTGGTAATATTTTTATCTTTCATTTCAATTTCCTCGATTTTATTTTTCTCTCTGGAAAATGAAAGCTTGCCGTCAACAAAATGAGGTTCCTTAAACTTTGATAGAAGTTCTTTATTGTTGGTGGGTTGCCTTTTGAGTAATAATACTGTCGCAAGACCCATATTCGGCTAAGCTTAGCAGAACAAACCAATGACAAACGTCAAATTATAGCCATACACATACATAGAAATTATTACTTGCGTCGTATAATACACCAATGGAGGAATTGAACTCAATATGAAGTTCTTAAAAATTCCGTAATGTAACAGTATTAACATAATTTTTTAAATTCTTAAATGTAGTTAATAAAAATGCAATAATTTACTAATTGTAACAGTGGGAACTCTGTCCTTATTCAGCCTTGTTTAAAGTTTGCTAGCGTCTAGATATCTCAACTATTAATGACAGGTCAGTGTTAGGAACGACTCGATACTTCGTGACAATCACCGGGAGAGAATTAAATATTTAGATGCCCCTTCGAGGCTTCGCAACAATATTCGATCAATGACGCTGACTAAATTGAAATAGTTTTAATTGTACAGCTGTTTAAAGAGATTACTCTGTAAGGATAAAGCGGTCTTGGTAGATATGATTTCAGAGAAGACTACAACAGAAATGTCCCAACTATGACAAAAATTAACTAAGAGTTCAAATCGTCTTTCCGGCAAATTATCTTCTGCCATTTTGGTCAGAATAGTAAAGGGCTACTGCAATATGTTAAGTGAATATGCGATGCGTTATTTGCGTCTTAGCAGATAAGCAAATTAGTTAAGAGGTATTTAATATAATTTTATTTTTTCACCATTAAATTTTTATTTCACATTATTGGATTTGATAAGATATTTTTAAAAAAATCAAAATCCAAAAACTGAGAAGAGGGGAAGAGTGGCAAGTTACTACCATATGGGGCACCATTTATCTGATGTTCTATAACAGAAAAATAAGGGATTTACGTATAGATTTCTACTGGTGCCATTGTGAATTTTTATATAAAAATTAAACTTTATTTACATCATTGGTATTGTAACACGCGATCATTTCTTGTACACATTTGAGATATACTCAATTAATAGAATAAAAGTTAATTTTATAAAAAAATTAAGAAATAAATTCATCAAGATGCGCTTACCATCTCACAATTCAAAAGAGCCTGAACTTCCTTTTCGAATTGCTCTTCTTAATACTGTAAAAAATTCAGCTGTGAGAAATTAGCTAATTTAGAGTACATAAAGTAATGCAGAGTACTAATTACTACGCTCATGACTTTAATGCAATAGCGACCGTCTGTAGTGATAAGAGAAGCAAATTACTCTTAGAAATTCAGTGTATTTCAAGCTTTCAATCTGGTCCTCTAACCATGAGCTTTTATGTTGGTACTTTAAAACTGCTTATTTCAAGCTTTCTGATTCAGTTAAAAATTTAATGTTGTATACAAATTCAATTCAACACAAAAAAAAAGGAATTATATTGAAAGATGAACTTTGTAGACAGATTATTCGAAATTCCCTGGTTAAATTGAACATATTGTAGGGTCCACCAAAATAAACTTTTTTTGTCACAAAGAATGTATGTCTGTAACTGTGTAAGGTGCAAGAGGAAGCTGTTTGGGATGTTTGCAAATAATTTTCTTTTCAATTTCGGCATTCGTAAGACTTACATTGTTTTTGATCGAGAATTATAAATTCAGACATAAAGGAGCGGTTTTGCATGTTTGCAAATAATTTTCCTATCAATTTTGGCATTCGTAAGACACATTTGTTCATGATAGAGCATGACAAATTCTACATGGATCCGACAAATTAAACTGAAGAGTTGGTCAAAGATGGTAACACTAAACGCTTTTCTAATAGGCGAGTAACAAGCCATAAAACGTCTAAAGGTTTACACAGCAAAATGGTGAAACTATAATTTTTCATGCTAGCGGGCATGATGAAAGTTGGCCAATTTCGAGCACTCCAGAAATCAAAGACACTCTATAATACAAGGCTGAGAGAAGTCAATGCAAATAAAATTATTCACTCCACATTTTGGGAGTGCTCAAATTTCTTTGCCAACTCACACCATACCCGTTGGCATGAAATGTTCCGGTTTCCCACAGCTTGCAGTGCTAACTTGATACGCTTCATGATTAGGCACTTGCCACTTGGGGAAGTGTACTTAGTGTAACCTTTGAGCAGTTCTTCTGTTTCCATTGGAAGCCCCTTAGGTTAGATGCACTCTAGTCACCTCGAAATACATGTAATGCTTGTACATATCCCGCATAGCAAATAACAAAACTAAAAACATATCAGGTGGTAAACAGTTGCCAGATATACTCTTCGAAAAAAAATCTTTATTTCGGAGTCTCCTAAAAAATTGTTGATTAAAGTTTGGTCAGGGAATTTTGAATTACCTCGGAGACATTAAGAAAATTACCATATTGAGCTGATCCACAACAAATGTTTATTAATGTACATTAGTACTTTTAAACTGAATGTTGTGTACTTTTTATGGATAAAACCATAGAAGTTAACATACATTCTTGCTTCTCAAATTAAATATTAATCCTTCTTTCATATATGAATTTTATGGTTGTGAATATTCTACATTTTTAAAGACAAATACACCATTAAAATCCAACTCTTTCATAAAGATAGCTTACCTTGCTCTTGAAGATCTAGTAAAGAATTCGATAATGCTGATCGCACCAAGATACTTTCTGATGAGAGCTTCGAAGTTTGAGGAATTATTTCCATATCGGCTATTCCACTGTGTTCTTTCTCTGCGGCTCTAACCCTCCTCATCTTCTTACCTTCGATTCTAAGGTTTTCCATTTCATCCATCTATATCACAAAGGTATAATTGAAGTTCGTTATAGTAAATAGTTTGTGTTGAGACAAAAGGCTTTATTAGCTGACTATCCACTGTACCCTCACCATTTTGTTTGGGTGGTCATTTTCCCCTCGTACACCGCTCTTGCATTGTTGAATGGTATGTTAATCATTGTGCTGTCATGCACAATCGGAGAATAGGGTATAAAAGGGGATTTCGACTCTGACTTGGAGAAGACAGGAGCCCAAAGAGGGTAGCAGAGGCAGTTTGTATAAGAAAGAAAAGATTTATTTCGTGCCAACAAAAAAAATTGATTATCACATTACTGTCCACCAGTCACCTATGATATCCTTTGTATGCCATTTTTCATTCATATAAGAGACAATTTATAAAGAAGTAGGTAAGAAATATCCCATCATTTGACGTTATGGGTGCCATTTATATATAAAGCAATGAATGAATATGGGACGAATCACTGAACAAAAAATGGGAAATTCAATTTTCTTTCTCAGAGATTTATTTTTTATTTGATAGCTTGATATTCATTTTTTGAAATTGAAGTAATTGTGCGAAGTCAGAAAGAATTTTCCCTTCATATTCGATAAAATTAATAAAGAAATAAATTATATAAATATTTCATCATTTGGCATAAACTCAAACTATCACAACATTTTCATATTAGAAACAGAAAGCAGCAATTTGTAGTATTACGCAAACTGCTTGATGTAAAAAATTTTGTTACGAAAAGTAATAATATGTAAGCACCAAATTCTTCAATATATTTTGAGTTTTTTAAATAATATTGCTTGCATAGTAAATTTTACAGTCTAATAATTTGATTTTAAAAACTCCAAACCCAGGTAGCAAGAAAGGAAGAATATAAGGCTTATTTAGATAAAAATTATTTAAACATGAAACATATTTGGTTAAAAATAACAATGGAAATTTATGGAAGTTCTAGTGTTTGAATTGTATGTGCACAGAAAAGTAGTCATACTTTATATTTGAAATATAAAATATTTTACCTCCATAATAGATTCTTTCAATTCTTCCACAAACTTTGAACTGTCATGTTCATTTCTTGCATTGAAAGTTATCAATACTTCATCATCAGTTCTTTGACTGAGGCGAATGCCATGTGGATAATCTATAGAACAATAAACCATTGTTAGAATAAATTTATAATATACAGATTTAACTTTATTAGTTTTGTGTAATATATATTTCGTTAAATGCAAAATTTTCATCTTGTGATAATTTACAAATTTATATACTAACCATTTATAATTGGTCGTATTCTATCAATGCTTGTTTCAACTCAAACTCAAAATCACAATTCTAACTATTACATTTGCTATAAAAAAAGCTTTCACAATCTTATAATAAATTTTCAAATTTCAGTTCTGTGCAAAAATTATTTTTCAATTCTTAAATCCAAAATTTCTAGATCATGAATAATCTAGATCTCATTGGCATGTTAATAATTGTCAATACCAAATGAATTCATATATATCTGTAAACATAATTCACTAATAATACTTACACGGAGCTTCAAACAATGTAACACTCATGCCACATAAAGGAAAAGATTGCCTGTATTTATAAGTACCACCACTTTTCTTTTTAGTTACCTAATCAGAAAAAAAAAATGTTTTCATTATTAAAATGGAAAGGTAATTGATAAAACTACATAGTTTTATACTTACATCTTCATATAGTTGAAATTTATTTTCAATTATAGTTTAAAGCTATGTTACTCACTCTACAAACATAGTTTTGAACAAAACCAATGTGTCTCTTTTTCTAATTTAGTATCAGCATTTAAGATTGTTCTTTTTATATTTTCTCAAGAAAAATAAATCACACGCTACACAAGTATTGCCTGTCTTACTGTAGAAACAGGACACCCCTATCTTAAAGAGAATTCTTGAAACATTCTAGTTGGTCATATTACACTTAGCTACTGTTGGTCACCTGCTTCAGGCTAGTGTTGGTCAAGATTCTAAGAAAGTCCATTCTAACCCCATGTCCTTTTCTCCAGTTGTGTGTTATAACAGGAATATAACCTGGACAGGAAGGAGATCCTCTGATGTTTTGTTTCGTGCTCTCAAGGTATTTGTGTGATAAAAGTACACATGATTTTCAGAGGAAAAAATAAAAGGAAAGTTACTTTATTTACTGACTTACTGTAAACAAACTATTTTCAAAAGTACTCTCAAAACATATAATCCCTACTTCTAGAGTGACCCTCAATACACGCAAATGTGTTTGAAGCAGTACTTGAGGTAAACTGCATGAAAATTTGCACTCTATTTGTAAAATAAGTTGATTAAATAATTTGTTGTCATAAATGTATGACAAAGTTACCATTAATAAGTCGTTGAACAAGAAAACTTCTCTTTCATGGACACCTGGCCGTTCTTTTTTATTGACGTTATGAACTTCATTCAAACGACAGTTGGAAACTAAGCGCCTGTGAGGTAAGGCAAGGTTCTACAAAAAATTAAACAGAATTATAGCAAAGGAAAACACAAAAATTTAAACTAAGTACTTAAACTAAGAAAACTTAATCTAAAATAGTACTTAAATCTAAGTCATAATAAAGATTTTATTAACGTTTCATATCATTTTACTTGCATGAACATATAATATACTAATTTGTTGCAAGATTGTTCTTTACAAATGTTCTACCTTTATAGGCACTAGAACTGTCGAATATACATTTTTATAAGATCCGATAAATAGGTAACATTTAATTTACTTGGTATAGATAAGATACTTACAGGCTTTTTCGCAACAATAGTTTGTTGAACTTTGAAAACTTCAGTTACGTTGTCTGATCCCATTTTGAATTCATTTGTTTTGATCCTTTCATATATGCCAATCAACATATCGCGATCCAAATCGTGACCATCATCAATAGCTATTAAAATGTAGAAAAATAGAGTAATATAAATTCAAAATATTCATCAAAATACATCCTACCCAGATGCATTTAACCACACAAAAAGTTCACAGAGGCAGGTGCTCAAAGAGGCAGGTACTCACATCGAAGATTTCGTACAAACTCCTCCATTTTCATCCTTCGATCGGCTTTCATGCTGCGTGTGTGGAGGTCAGTATTTAGCATCATGATGGCGAATGCTAGCACAAATACGGTCTCAGGGTTGTGCAATTTTGAAGCTACATCGGGGTTGCAGGCAAGGTAACGATGGCTGAAGACTTCCACTAGTTTTTCAATTTTTTGAGCTTCTCCCTAAAAGTACATATAGAACCATTCACCAATACTTATAAATATACTAGTGTGATTGGACATGTTAATGAAATAATCTTTACTTTCCAGAAAAAATTATTTTATTTTATGGAAAAATGTAAGTGTGCATAATGTAAATTTATGAATTAGTGGAACTTTATTAATACATGTGTGTTGTCTTAAACTATTCTTGATTTGACCCTATGGTATGTTTTAAAGCATGTGTGGGGTAGAACTTCAATTAATTTAATTGTTATAATAGTTTGTGAAAGCAATAGATTTATCAATGGAATAGTTTTTGTTCTGTTGAAATTATGTGCAACTTTTATAAATGTAATTTAATACTTCATGTATGATTTTCATTAAATGAATATTTCCTTAATACTTACAGGCATCCTAAAATAGGTCTGAAACTTTCGGAGAGCAGCATCAACTTCCATGTGTGCGAAGTCCAGATCTTCCCCAATATATCTGTGGAAAGCAAATAGAATCGAGATTAAAAATAAAGAATATACTGATATTTTAAAACATAGTAAAACCATGAAACGCAATAAAAATTGTTCCAAGATTTCTTCCAATATTACTAGGAATACTTCTAAAGTTCAAAAATAGAAATCTTCTGTAACATAAAATTTATGTACAGTTCGAATTGTTAAAAGCAGTGAGAAATAAGTGGTATAAAAGTAAATTTAAATAATTTTACTTTAATACTGAATTTAAAATTAATCAAATATTGAATTCAAGGGAGAATACTGACAATTTTAGAAAAAGTAGTTTTAAATCATAATTGTTAATCAAAAAAGAAATAAAGAAAATTGTTTTCACAAAGATTTGCAAAAACTGTGAGCTCAAAGTACTTCGAAATTGGAACATTTTGACAACAAACTGTTCTTAAAACACATGTATTTTTACGTTTCAAATATACTTATTCACCCATGCAATTTGAACCATTAAACATTATTACTTTTAATGAATTAACCTATGGACTACGGTTGGTAAACAAGTTGTAACTTTATTCTACCAATAAAGAATTTAAACAACGGGCAGTACATCAGTTGTAACTTGAAATTTATAAGAATCGCAACAAGAAAGAATCGCTCTTCTGATATCTATAGCCGTAGTAAAAAGGTTAATTTCAGCGATTTTCAACTTTTTTCATCACAAGGTATACAAACTAATTATTAAATTCTATGTGATACCAAAAAATTGATGACCTATCCTTTTTACTCCAAAGCGGCCCTTCAAAAAAAAAATCTTATTAAAATAATAAATCGTAATTTGTAATTAAAAGTAACAGGAAAATTTTTTTGGGGGTGTTTCTTGAAATTATTTGTGAGCACACTTATCGAAAAAAAAAAAACTTTTGAAACAAAGTAAATCTTGATCAATTTAAACTGTCTCTTATTCGTGAGCACACTTATAATCAAAAGCTCGTATCCAAACACATGTTTGAAATAAAATAAATCTTGCACAATTTAAAAAATCTCTACCCCAGGTGCTGAATTATATGCAATGTTCTGCATCACAACTCCAGGCAATATGAATTGTTTAGCATGCATTTTGTCATTGACATAAAAGATGTGGTATGTATAAAGTATTTGTGGTATTTATGGTGGTTTAATGAGGTTATTTCGTAGAAAATGAAGAAATGTGTGGCAAGAAAAGGGCATTGCAATGCAGAATATCATGAATTATAACGAAAAAAATCGGCCAAAATTTTGATAGAATTTAGGAAAAATGTATCTGTAAAGACTTTGTTTTGCGTCACACGTCGCAATTTTAAGCACTTTCTGCTCCCGGGGTCACTTCATCCGAAAGGCATACCAGTGACATTTTTGGGGAGCAGATGCTATCTACCAGCTTCAATTACGTGTAGTCAGAATAAACACTTACCCTAATACAGCCATGTTGAATGAATTTTGTAAGTTCCCTAAGTATTCTCCAATCATTTGTTTACTAAGTCCTTGCCGAGAGAGTAAAAACTTAGCAACCGCTTTAGGAGATGCCTCCAGGTAACCCCGCTGGATAAGGAAGCGAATACCTCTTTCAGGTTTCTTGTTAAACATGTTGAGACCAACCCTGTATTGCCGCTTCCGACGAATTTCATTTAACTGTAATAGAAAAAAGACGAATTAAATATTGGTTAAAAACAAAAGTACCGAGGAATAAAAAAAAATGTTCCAGATGATGCACTGTAGAGAGACAAATAAATGCGTTACAGAAGAACATTGACTAGTTGTACTTTTTATCCAAGCTCTGTTTAACCAAATGTTTGTGTAATGAAAGCTGCATTGGACACATAATTAAAAGTAAAGTTTTAAGTATGAGTATTAACCAGAGAAAAGGGTTTTTCAAAGCAGATCGTTTTAGATTTTTCAAGAGTTTAAAAGGTATGTAATATTTTACATAATAATGATGAAGAGACGGGCGAAACGTTTAGTTTGAATTTTACACCTCTTAGAAACATCTCTATATTGAAGTTATTTTTTTTTTTGCTCTTGTTTTTTGGTATTATTGACAGTTGCTTTTTTGGCAGGTTGTGCGTTGTTCACAAACCCATCTAAAAGATCGGAATAAATTCATTAGGTAAAATTGAGCATGCATTTGGAAAGTTACAATCCGTACTAAACTATTAAAACGCAAAGAATTATAAATTTTTGGGAGAAAGGTTTTACAAAAATTACATCAATATAGTATTTCCTATATACTTACTGAACACAAATTAATGCTTTCATTCTCCTGCGGATTTGATTGGGCATCTACACACTGGAGGTCTACTTGGCCATTAGGATCAACGTTTTGGGTGGTTTGTCCATCTTTCTCCTGGCTACTCTGACCATCATATTGTCCGGTGATTACTTTTACATGGTCAGTCTCTTTTTTCTCTTGTTCGATGATCACTTCTACTTGGCGAGTTTGTTCAATAGCTTGTCTCGGGATTTCATTCTCTTTATCAACTGTAATGTGTCCTGGAGCTGTTACAGTCAGACTACGTTCTCCTCCGGTTGGCCCTTTTGCCTTCACTGCAACTCCGGTCTGTTCCCCCTTAACCCTGAAATAGAGGGGCGGAACACGTAAACAACCGATGCTAAAATATATTAGTAGCCACAACATCTTCCTACATTTCATAGATATACCTACTATACATTATTTTTGTAAAACAAAGTCTAAAACAAATATTTTTTAGTTATCTAGTAATTAAAAATTTTTTGATTTGATTACATAAGTTTAACTATAGTTTTTTTGTAAATTACCCCAGAAACTCACAAGACTTCCTTTTTAATAAAATACGTTACTTGTTTTTTTTATAACCAGCATTCACAAATATTTATTATAGGTTACACAGTTTCAAGAAATTGTTAGTTAAAATTGTTACTCAAGCTAAGATTGAAGTTCTATTTGTGCGATGAATTCAGGTACTCACCAAAGGCTTCTCAGGAAATTGAATCCTCGATTTTTCTTTGTTCGGAAATAGGACATGATTTCCAAAGGAATCACTAAATCTCCGACGAAGAAATTAATTCAGAAAATGTGATCGTTTGAAAAATTATAGTAATGATCGCAAGAAAACTTTTAAGACGCTAACTTGAGAAACAAAAAGCAGAGTATGAAATGAAAGGGAAAATCGAACGATAAAGTGAATGGCCATTGTTGTAACAACAACAATGCGCAACAATTCGACTTTTCTTGTATTCTTACAATATATTGTTGAGATTTACACTGTTAGGTGTCGTAAGATCTCCATGGCTAGCTGTAACCGTAGAGGGGTGAGTGGGCGTGAAGTATTAAAACGTTTATGCGTAAAATTTGAAATCCTTTGAGGTATTTAACTGCAATTACACTTTTTCTTGGTGACAGAATTAGATAAGCTTGAAATCAGAGTTAAAACTATTTTTCAACTATCCTAGATCCACTGTCTGAATTCAAAAGTTAAAGGTATGAATGCAGGAAGAACGTAAATCATTCACGGAATAGAGTTGAAATTTGAAAGCGACTACAAAATATTAGAATCTTTTGATAACGTTTAACACATAATGCGTTTAATAATAGGTAATAGATCTGGGTGAGTTCAATATAATTTAAAAAAAAGACCAAGTGCTGATTGTCAGTCTTTTAAAATGCTACTGAAAAATAATTATTTAATGTGACAATTACTCAAAATGTCAATTTTATAATTTGGTTTTTTTTTATTGAAATAGGTGTAAATGCAGAAATTCCACAGTTCACTTTACATTAACCCCTAAATTCAATGCATAAGTTTCGTCCCTTAAAATACATGCTACATGATCTGTAAAATTACATTGCTAAATAAAGAGTTCTTAAAGAGTTAAAAATCTAGTGTTCCATTATCCTAATTTTAATGGCTGGATTTAGTCGAGGCCTTAAACGTATTTATGCTGATGTGGTGTTGAAGTTTAGAGAGTAGGGTACCAGTTCAGGTGTTGACCTCAACACTTCAGACGTCTTGAACAGACCGTGGTTACAAATGACAACTAGTTATCCGTTGATCTTAACATTATCGACTGATAACGGGCTGAGAAAACGTGTAGATTGATTTTCTTTATACAAAACAACGTTTTGAAATCTTTCGGAAGAAGCACTTCTTTGAAAAGAACAACAACCCTCAAAATATGCAATACAAACCTATTTATAAAACTAAATGCCCCTCCAATGATAAGGTCAATTTTCACTGCCAATACGTTCTTTCAACTCATATCAATACTCTTAATGGTAGAGGGGTTGATCCTGAGCATAGTATCGTTCTGTAAGACATACGGAAATGAAAATGACTGAATTGCAATTACGACTGATTGACAATAAATACATTTGGCAAACATCCCGCCCTGGGTTGAGATTCGGTGAACAAAATATTGTTTTCATTTTCATAAACGTCACATTGGAGCTATTGTCTTCACAATCTGGGGTCAATCTCTAACATAAGTATCCAAGAAAAACGCATCGTAGTTATGATTCCCGGTTACATGCCTAGAAGAAACTTGATCTGGCACCCCACTCTCTAAACTTCCATTAACAAGAGTGACGTATATATATATATCTATATATATATATATATATATATATATATATATATATATATATATGTATATGTATATATACATACATATATTCCGGATATCAGATGTCCGGAATCGTCCAAAATCTGAACGTTTTGTTAATTCTCTTTTTTTTACATCTTCTCGACGATTTTTAAAGTACAAGGAGTGAAGACTGGACCTAATTGATGAAACTGTTAGAAATGCCTGTCACTCAAAGTAAGTAAATTGTATCTGGCAACATTGTTTTTAATGCATGTTTTCCCCACGAATCTGGCAACAATCCTATGTTGTTATTATTGTTTGTAAACCCATGCTTGCTACACGCAAATTGTGATAGTCCCGTTACCTCAACTGAATCATCATCTTATGTCTAGATGGAATAAGTATTTAACCTAGTTTGCAAAGTTATGTTGATTCTTCATACCTAACACGTTATCATCACGAAGCGCTCTGATTTAAAGGACGATTGAAGAAGATTGCGTTTTGAAGACGAAACAAGCAAAAAGTCGAAGTGACCAGTATCCATTCGTAGCATCCCAGGAGGAGATAAATATGACTGACGACTACAGATTACCAAAACTCAATGGCGACAATTACCATGGGTGGTCCATACGAGCACGTGCCGCGCTGGTCCAGAAGCGGTGCTGGGAGGCAGTTAAACCCGGATACGGAACTCAGATGTCGGACAATGAGAGAAGGAAAAATAACGAAGCTATTACCCTTCTATTTCTCATTGTCGAAGACACCTTTTTAGATGCCATCGGTGACTGTATTAGGGCCAGAGAAGGCTGGAATGCTCTAAAGGAAATGCACACGAAGTTTGGACTGTTGCATGTGAGTAGTAGGCAGAGCGCTTTGAGAGACGAAAGTGACGTCATCAAAAGGGGGCGTGGCTTAGTGACGGCATAGTGTGACGTCATCGAAACAGGAAGTGACGTATTGACTGTCGAGTTGATGTGTAGGGGTCCTGCTGCTACGTGAAAACATTAGGGTGGAGTTGAGTTGTTAGTTTTGGTTTCAGGTTTTTTATAGTTTATCTACTGTGGAATGGCAACAGGCGGTGCTGTTAGTTTTGGTTTCAGTTTGGGACTTGACTTTCATCTGCCGCCAGTAATGAACCCTGATGATCTGATTGGTCCACGTGACATGGCAGTAGATTTTGGCGATATCACTAATTTTTTCGACATTCTAGTTCTGTCGCCAATTAAATAAGCAACCCTTGTAGTAGAGGCGCGTACCGCATTTTTATTTTGGCAAAATGGTTTTCATTTTTCTCGCAGAATGTGTTCGTTCGTATTCGATCTATTGATTCAACTTCGCTATCCAGATGGAGATAAATTGTAAGCAAGGATTAGATTCAGGTAAGTAACAATGTTTGCATCTGCTTTCTTTACTATTTTCATATATTTCTATTTCCTACTAGTTTTCCAAATGGTACATTCTGTTGAGTCTGCTTGATCTGGAATACTACCCAGACTTTGAGGTTGGTAACTAAAGATATTAAATCATTTGCTTCTATTTATATGCATTATTCTTTTGATGATAGTTCATATTGCTTTTTGAAATGCATAAAGATCAATTCGCTTTAGCTATTTTTCCTACTTCCATCTTAAAACAGAACAACCTTATGATGAACGCTCTCTTCTTGTCAAATGCTTATTCTATTGCTATTTTGGTCTGGATTGTTGATTAGATTGGTTTATGTGGCAAATATATGAGCTAACGACCGTAAGGCTTAAGAGACACATTTAAGGAATATCTAGGTAAGTGACAGCATTTGTTACATTTTTTCTGGTAATTCATATTGTTATACTAAATGCAAATGGCATGCAGTGCTGTTATTATAACTGTTTTATCTGCTCTTGCATATTGTGTTTATCGTTGGTAATGCATATTTTCTACACGCTCAGCTTCAGAACACTACCCTTTGGCCCTGTTTGTTAATGTGGATGTACCTGGAAAATATGAACTAAAATTTAGGTAAGTATCTATTTTTGTATCTGCTTTCATTTATAACTATTGATATACTTGAATTTATACCTTGACTGTTCTTATTTCTTAACTGTCCTAACTAACCTATTTAGGTACAATACTGATGATTTTTCTCTTTACACACGCATATTAGTATACGATTGCTTTCTTATTGTATGGTCAAGACTAACTCACTTAATACAATCTAAATTCTAATCCTCATCCAAAAGTGTATTCTAATATTTACTCAGAAAGCTGGTTGTTCTAATCAATGAATAAATTTTCAAAACTTAAGTGTGTGTGCACATGCAAATGGATTCTTTTCAATTATCAGAAGCATTGAGTGACTCCAAATTGTAGATTTATTTGTGAAAGAGAGTGGAAAAGAAAGAATACAACTAAAGATTCTATAGATTAAGAAATAAGCTTGCCCAAAAAGAAGCTACTGCTGGCTTAGAAATAGCTCTGCTTTTGTTTTAAAAGTTAAAATTCATCTGCTCAATTGTGTAATCAATAATCGACATTCACTTGTATAATGTTTGTGATGAATACAATTTAATCTGTGAGCCAAGAATTGTACAGTACCTAAGTAATGTAAATACACTAACTACGGTTAATACAAATTATTTTTACTGTCCCATGAAGTTCGTCTTAACAAGGTTTGACTACCTATATTTATGCTCTTGAATATCACATTTATGATTCGTAATCCATGTTTTCTGCACGAGTGTATTTTCAGCATAACATTTCCCTTGAGCCAGTTTTACAATGATGGAGAATTTCTATTTATATTGATGCTTGTATTGCAGAAAAACCTCAACATAAATTACCAAGAGTGGGATCACCTTTTATCATAAGTTTTATCCAAACAATCTTCAGGATTTTCAACTAGTTACCACCGTCCCAGTCTAAGCCATTCAGTGTATCGCCACGTAATTTTGAACCATGATCAGATGACAAAGCAACATCTGGAATGATACCCCACTGTCCAAACTTCCACACCAACCCAACGTATGGACTTTCGACCACGACAGATTTAATGTGCACCAGCCGCCTCTACACCATATGCTTACAAACATCCAGATTCGAACCAGGAACCTTTCAATCTAGAGGCTAACATACACCTTAACCACTATACCGGTTGGTCGGCTAAACAATCTTCATAATATAAAAATCTGTGAGAGCAAAATGTGCATCCACTTTTATTAAAATGCAAAATTTTCTATTTTGATCTTTAAACATGTTTTTTTTTGCACTTAAATCAAATGGTAGATTTTGTTGAGTGAGCATTTTATTGCATGCTATTCAATAGAATTTACTTTTTGGTTGTTAAACAAAAATTTTAAATAACATGGCTTTTTTTTAATTTATGAACTGTTACGTATTCTTTTGAGCAAATTTTTTTACCTGCTGAATCTCAACAATAGCCGGTGATAACAGTATAGCTCAGGATATAAACCTAGGTAGATAACAATATTTGTACCCATTTACTCGTATTGTATTTATATTGTTTCGATTCTGATTCATAGTGCATATTTTATGTTATCGAGAGTCAGATTCAGCTAGGGTTTTTCCTGTTGCTCAATAGAATATGCTCTCTCCTCTGGTTGGTAAAAAAGAGATTTTTGGTAATTTGCCTCCATTTACCATTTAAAGTATTAATGATCTTTTATATTGTGTGTAATGCGTGTTCTCTTGTGTTTACGTCTGTAAATAGTGGATTTGTTTGTGTTATCTAAAGAAATAACTTTTTGCTGTGAAATAAAAATAAATTTGTGCTTTATAAATTTTGTTTCTGGATATTGCTCTTTTTATTTTGAATGCTTACTGATTTTATCCATTAAAATGGTGGATTTTGTTATGTTCAGCCACATGATAGAGGTAACTTACCTTTAACTTAATAAAATAATCAAATATTCTGTACAAAACATTCATGTATATGAATTTTGCAAGAGGATAGTTAAATGAAAACTGCAGTGTCTATATTTATCAAATGCAGGCTCTGGTAATGTATGAAAAAGAAACTTCTATAATGAAATGCTTCATCCAAGATGTATGCATCATTTATTTTATATATGATTTAAAATTTATCTTCAACTTTGAAGAAATTTCACCAATGTTACTGTTAAGCCTATTGGCTCTACCCACTTTATATAAAAACATTTAACAATAAAAATAATGTAGAAGTTCTTTGTATTTCAGCAGAACAAATAATATATAATAGCTTTGGAAAGGCATACATAAACAGGAAACTTTCTAAATAGCCTCATGACTATCAAAATAAACAAGAGGGCTTCTATGATCAACTAAATATTGACACTAAATGTTTTACATTGCAAAACATTTTGAAGAAATAAAATAAATTTGTGTTATATTTTCCATCTTAACAAGATTTGTAATTAATGAGACTGCTTTTGCACACTACTCTACTGCCCCTGATTTTAGTTTGTTAATTGTAACACCTAAATTACCATTAACTTAAAATTTCAAGTTGTGTAACTGTAAGGACTTTGTCATGCATTTTTTGTAACTTGTTTAAATATTGTATTCGATATAAAATACTTTTTTAAATATTTGGGTAAATTTAAAAAGTAGAAACCTAATGATGAAAACTTTAGAGTTTGAAAGATAACAAAACAATTTTAAAATTTGGACTTTTTTTAAATTTTATGCAAAATTGTCCAAATTTTATATTTATTATAAAAGGAAGTGTTTGTTTAACGGCTGCCTTACATCACCTTAATACCTTACATCACGCAGTGGCTAGTTTGTTATAAATTAGACGTTTTTATTAGAAAATAACTTTATCGTTAATGAATTCACAAAACAGAAGACAATACCTATAGTTTTATGTGTACAAAAGATTAGTTCTGAAAAAAAATCTGAGAGTACCAAGTACGAGTAAGTGTAACAATAAATAGAACGAACTTTACAGACACCTGTTGAAATGTCAAAGTTTTATGTCTTATTGCAAATTTATCATTCCATATTGGTATGAAAAAAGCATGATTTTTTAAAATTTAAATAATCGAATTTTATGGTTTTAAAATTAATTCCTTGCCTGTACAAGTCTAAATTTCTTGGACCTTAGGTAATGAAATCAGTTTAGTTTCTAGGTAGTTTTGTGATTTTTATGTTAAACATTAATAGTATATATTATCTAAAACATTATTGTAATAGGAAATATAATTGGACAAATTTTTTTAAAGATTAAAATGCAACAGAATTTAGCATAGTAAATCACATAATGGAACCGCGTAAATTGTTTCATCTGGTTCTAAGCCAGTTACTTTGATTGTAACCCATAACCAGTGACGTGAAAATTTTGAACTTAGATAAATAAGTTTGTTGGATCACAGACACCACTCATAATTTTTATTCTTCTGTATATTAAAAAGAAGTTTCTGCCGCAGGAATGAAAACTCGCTTTTTATGCTCAATTCTCAGATGGTTTCCCCAGAAAGTACGCATCAGAAAATTGCTAAATTGATAAGGTTTGTTCAAAATTGTACAGGGAACTAGATGTAGAATAATTTTTTTTCTTATGCGGCTATTACGTAGTTTAGGGTAGATTAATTGTCAAAGTCGAAAAAAAGCAAAATTCTTGCGAGTGAGCAAAACACGGTACAAATGTTCAGTCTTCAACCATGAATTTTATTTAGAATACCTCTAA